>JAOEHY010032595.1:0-58755 GCA_025447955.1 Psilopsiagon aurifrons | reverse complement strand
AAAAATTAATTTTACATGTAAATACATACAGTTTTTACATGTAGGTTATTAATCTGCTGTTATTCATATTTTGTTGGAAATTATAAAATTCTATGGAATGGTAGCTTTTAAAAAAAATTAAATAAAAACTTGGGGTTGTAAGAATTACTGCAGGAGAAAAAAATATGTGAATAGCATATTCTTCTCAATTCCTTTCTTTACCCCTAAGAATTATTCATAGGAGAAACAGCAACTGCAAGCATGGATTTCAGTATGTGTTGCCATGTTTCAGGTACCTAAACTGCAACAGTGAGTTTCAGCATCCCTGAAGTTTTAAGTAGGAAACTGAATTATTGCAATCCAAAAAAAGGAGTTCTTAGAATAAAAATAACTACCTCTGAATCAATTAAAATTTGCTATGCTGTCTTCTGACCAGATAATCTTAGTCTGTAGAACAGTGCAAATGCAAAAACTTGTATATATGCATCATTTTGCAGAAGCCTAAATTGTTGGTCTCTGAGGAATACCCCTATATTCTTGGTATACTTGAATATTTCAATCACTCTATCTTTTAAAACTAGAGCTTTTCTCCCGATATGAGAGGGTAAATCCTTTTACACTATTGAGGAAGTACTGATACAGTCAGAGTGTAAAACACTATGGTTTCAGGGACTACAGGTTATCTAAATAAGGTGAGCAAAGCACTTTTTGTATGAAGAATACAAGTGCTTCATGTCAGCACTGGACAGTTAAGAGGTAATTCAGCTCTCAAAACAATCCACCTACAATGTAGTGAACATTAATGCTTTGCACAGAATTCTCTAGCAAATCGAAGTACTTGAAAATCCTCTAATGAAACTAGGAATAAGGCTCTTTGTAAAGATGCTACAGAATTTGGTACATCCACACCTGTCAGCAACCTTTAATGCTATTTTCAGATTTTGGAAGAAGACCGTAAGGAGACAGTGCCTACCTTGGCAGGATTGAAGAGTTGTGGGCGTAAGCACTACGTAAGAGCTAGCAACACCCCCATGAAAACATATGCCGTCATTAAATACTAGTCATACTTCATTGTGTAGATTTAAGTAAAATAAACATCATACTAAAAAATCACCTGCATTTCAATTTCAGAGCTGTCTTCCTTTAAGGAGAAACATGTTCCTACTTGCATCAACAACTGATTTTTAAACAGAAATGCATTCTAGAAATATTCACCATTTCCTCCTTATTTTATTGCACTTTCATAAATGCTTACTAATGGTCTAAAGCTGTGTTAAAATTTACACAAATCAGCATGAGAGCTATCACGACATATTAAAAAGAGTAAGACATTACATTATCTTGCATTATACTCTGCTCTCCAGCCTGACAGTAAAACTATTGGACTGTAATTGAAAGATAGTAATTAAGCTTTCCTTGTTGATCCCATCAAGACACCAGGGATTTCTTATCTCAGATTCCTAAAAGTAAAATAAGCAATCCATACTTTATCATTTCAAATAGCCCAGAAATGTTTTATCTGATTTGGGCAAATATTAAAGTGGAAAAACCTAAAAAAAAAAAAAAAAAAATAATAATATTTGATTACCATGTTCTAATACTTTATGACCTAGCACAGAGTGGTAAATTCTTACCTTGTACAGCTTTACTCATACTTACTGATAAAAATCTGCCTCTTTTGCTGCTTCTTCACACCTTTTTAGTGTCTTGGTATGTTGATTCTGCAGGGACTGTAGGTCTGACATGGCCTTCATGCATTGTATCTTCAGCCTTTCATAATCATGATTTGGTTTTGGACTAGGCCTTCCATGGAAAAAGAATATAAAGGCAAACATCAGTTCTTAAAGAGAATGGAAAGTCTAGGAAATTGATATCCAATAAAAAATAGTATCATACAACTGTTGATACTTATGTGATACGTTTTAATTGAAATACTGACCATTTCACACTAAGATGAAACCATATTAAGATGAAACCACAAAAATTGCTTTAACAGAATGATCTTATTAGATGACACATTTCAGTATAAAGCTAACATAGTATAAAATCTGAAGCTAAAACAGTGTGAATATGAGTGAAGCTAACATGCATTATGTTAGCTTTATACTGAAACGCATAATCTAAGAATGAGATAATTTTGCCTATCTCCAAAACAGCAAAAAATAGTAATGAGTGTGCGTGTACTTCTCTTCTGAGCAGGAGTGTCACCACAGAGCAGAACTGTCACTTGATGTAAGTCAATCGCAAATTTTGTTAAAATAATTATTAATCAAACAAACTCCGGTAAGGAATTTTCAGTAAGATGAACAAAGTGAAAGACAAATCATTCAAAAGAAAATTTCTGACTGATTTTTTTTTTTTTTCAAATATATCATGATGATTGGGAGAGGAGAAATTTTCTAAAATAATCTACCTTGTCTAACAATTGACCAGCAGAGATGATATATAGTATGTACGGTCCTTGCACACGATACCTTCATGTATTTATTAGAAAAAAAACCCCCACAAATCATGCAGGAAACAATTTGCAGGATTACGCCGCCTTATTTTGAAGCACTAAGCTTCTGAGACTCTAAATCGAACTGCCCCTCTCCTACACACAATCTTTGCGCCACTGAACCGTTTAATTTCAAAATGAAGCTTCTGACAGCTGTCCCTGCATCATCTCCTAGGTGCCTCGTAAGTCCACAGGCAATGAAAAAAACCGCAACAAACAAAACCAAACCCAAAGAAAACAACTGCTTTCTCATTTAATTCTGTTTATTCTCGTATCAGAATTGTTCAGGTGCTGCGCAGACCACCTCTTCTCTCTCCCACCTCATTCTCTCCCAGACAGCTTCACTGTAAGCACAGCTTGAAAATCGATCAGAATTCTCCTTGCTTCAAAAACAGCAACACAGATGCTAGAACTGAAATGCAGCTGGCAAGTGAATCAAAATGAAAACAGTTTCACACTACTGCAGTGGTGAGGATTGTTAAAGAAAAAAGAAACTCTGGCCACTTCTGATTCACAGACTTTTAGGCAGTGTGTGTATGATATGAAGGTGTTTTTTAGCAATCCAGTTACATGTGGGCTGCTGAGCGGTAAGGCCTTCAATTATAATTCCTATTTTTTTCCTTTCTCCAGAGAGGTACTCCTGGGGAAAACAAAACCAGAATAACTTTCCTTGACCGAGAGACTTTTACAACAATCAAAAGCCAGTTTCATATGATGTAAACAAATATTTAAGTCACACCTGCAGGGATGTCTTTTAAGTTTTTTTAATTCACTGCTTTAGGGTGCTGAAAGTAGTACATTATTAATACTGTGTTACAGACACATTACCACCAGTGCTACTCTTAAAGTTCAACTTCAGTTAGCTCAAGTAAAACTCAATTTGAAATGTTCACATCCTTAACAGAAACTCTAAACCCCCAAGTATTGATTTAATTAGACTTCAGGATGAAATTAGTGAAAGTAGACACCATCTGTCCACCACAGTCATTAAAATGACAACATTAGCTTGAAGCACAGTTTAACTCTCAGTTGAAGTGTTACATTTACAAGACCCATTAACACATGTTCATATATTGAGCCTGTAATCATAAAATCATATTCATGCCAATTATTCAGTTATGAATTTATACTAAAGGATAACTATTAGGTCAGTCTCAAAGCTACAGTGAGAATTTGTTCTACAAGTCTAACATCAATCACATATATTGCTGGCACTATTAAAAAAAAAAATCCTATAAATATATGTATACCTTGTAGGTAACCACAGAAATTAAGCTACCTATTCAAATGAGGAAGGAACAACAACCCTGCATTCTAGTCCATCTACATGAAATAAAAACCATCTGGATAGCCAAGGCCATACATTCCACAGCGCTGGTTCGAAGGCATTATGTCTCAGCAAGAAAAACAGGGATACACACAGGAGAAATACTGATCAAAAATAAATAACCAAACTGTTGCAACAAAAAAGCCCATTCAAATGCATGCATTGCCTGAGTCTTGTTTAAGTAAGAACATCAGTTTTATGCTAAAATGCCTCACAAAATACAGAATGACTTCAATCAAGGAGAGATGACAGTTACTGTTTTGGAAGCAGAGATTCAAATATTAACAATTTAAAACAGTAATGTCAAAGGTCCAACAGCGTTTCTGATATTCGTATACCAACTTTAAAAATCCTTTACATTCCAGTGTAATTATGCTGAGCATAAATCAAGGCCACAGTGATACTGACATTTACATGTATCTGATGCTGACGTAAGAACTAATGCCAGCGGCAGATTCAACTTTGTGGGCAATGCCTATCCAACAACTTGAAACATGTCATCACTTACTATTCAACTGCACCACCAGCAACAATTACAGACTACACATAAAACAGTCTCTTCTCGCAGGCAGTTTTCAGGGATTTCATTTGTATTCCAGTTCTCTTCAACTACTACACAAGTAGTAAGGATATTTAGGTCTATAAAATGCACCTTGAACACACTAAATGATTTGTTCAAATCTTTGCTTAAATCACCACAACATGTGCACACATAGTCATTGTCAAGTGACAGAAGCACAGCATGAATAATCTTACTCCTGCCCCACAGGATGACATGTGTTCATCTGATTCAGCACATCACAATCCACTGCTGTGGCTCCTCTTCTACTGCTCTAGACTTAGTCAATACTTGCTTTTGGAAAACAACACTTGGTTTTGCAACTGCCAGTCTTCACAGCCAGCAGAGCCCAGCCAACGAATGTGCTGTGAGCTGCAAATCTTTTGAAGCACTCCATTGCTATGTGCCTGTACACCACCTGTGTTTGGTATGGCAATGGTTAAAGCAGCATACAAAGCCAGGAAAGCAAAAGCCCTTTTGGGGTAGTAAATGTCACCACCTAAATAGTAGTCATCTTTCCGCTAACAGTTCAGCATAATAGTTTGCAATATCTGGGCTTTGACTCCTAGAAGGTTGAAGATTTTATATGAGGAAAGAATGCAAAGCAAACTAAAAACAAACAAAAAACCCCCACCAACAAGCTTTCAAAAACCACAGACGTGTATGTGGATGGGAGTAGTAATTGCTTTTACACTGAGGGAACATCAACTAATAATCTTAATTCATTTCTCACTCTTCAAATATTTAATTGTTCGGAGGACAGCATCCTTTATCTAACACATACTGTGCAAGCACTGCTCAAATACAGTGTTTATTTTGGTGAGTTTTTCTTTAAACTGTAAGCACATTTTCCACAACATACAAATCCTTCACTTGCAGCAGCAGATTGATTTGACTATTAAAGAGAAAAAACTAGGGCAGTCTAGAGGACAGCTCATCAGAACTTTTATTAATAGCATCCTGGATTATGCAGAAGATTACTGTAAAGTATAAAATCCTCAATGCCTAAGCTCTAGTGACTTTAAGTATGAAATCCCTCTGTATAAGTAACCAGAAGCTATGCAGAAGATGTTGACATTTGGCAATCTTTTCCTCTCCTGTCCTCACAACACTTGGAGACCCTCAGATAGAACATGATGCTCTTAAAAGTAGCCTTCCTTCAGAACTCGTGGTGGAGAGGAAAGGAGCATTAAGATGAGTATCTCACAAGTGAATAAAATGCCCAGATTCTCTTAATTCCTGTTCAATGCCTCAAATCTTGACCTTATCTCATAGGGACAAAAGGTTTAATTAACCACCTGACCACACAACAGATAGTGCTGATGAAGTAAGATACAAACAAAAATAAAACACTGAAGTTCAGAGAAGTTATGCACCATGGGAATATCTCCCAGAAAATCTGTGCTTTGCTTTTATTTCAGATTCAGTGACAATTTTTTCCAAGGTTCAAAAAATTTCTTTTTACATGTGCACACTGCAGGCAAAAAGTACCTCCTCAGTGTTCCCAAAGTCACATTTATCAACACCAGCAGATCTTTAACCCTCTAAAATAAACCAATTCTGCTTAGCACCCAATAAAACCCTTATATTCACTTAACCCATACTCTCCTGGAGTACTATCTTCCTCATAACTTATTAACCCTCAAATTAGAATGAGCTGCATAAGGCTGTTGGTCATTAACTGGCTTTGAACACGTGTTATTTTAATTTAGCATCACCCATAACTTCTCAGTGGAGGGTATTTCTTTACTCTCAAAATGTTAATGCTACACAGTCCCCCAGTACATGTGTAACAGAAAGCGTATCTCCTAGAAATCATGTATTTCCCTCAATGGAAGTCTAAACCTCTCTCTTTGCAGAGACACAGACATGGCTGGAATTTTTTTCCTCTCCTAACTTCTGTCCTCCAGCCAAGTATTCAGAGCTATTTCCCTTTCTTCTCTTTGCTTTGAAAACAGCAAATGCTTCAGCCAATGTCATCTTTCTCTTCCCACAACACAGCCTAAGAAGCCTAAACAACTTTTTGCTTTCTTCTCTCAACACAGAGATAAGCCTGACTCCCTCCATTCTCACAGTAAAATTGTGTAAAAAGTGGGAAGAGGCATTCATCAGGCAGTTCTTAAACCTGGACATGGTCACCTACATAACACGCCCATCACCAGGATGCTAGTGAACAAGCAACATACATTAAATGCAATATCCTTGCTGCTTCACAGGCAAGAAAGGAGACAGGACACTAGAAAATACCACTGAGGACTAAATTACGATGTTACGTTTCCTTTATTTTTACCTGCAGTCATCAAAAGTTGATCCAGGAGATGAAAGTGCAAGTCGTTTGCGCAGCTCATCCCTCTCTCGAGTTACCTGACGGAGCTGATACAGTATCGTCTCCAGCTTCTCACTCATTTGTCTGGTGTCTATTACAGGCGGCGGAGATGATGCTTTACCAGTTGTACCTGACCAAGAGACAAATAACTGGTGGTCAGTTAAACTCCTCAAAAGAATACAACTTCACTAAAGAAGTTAATGATAATTTTAAAATCCTGTTCAAAAATGAAATGTCACCAGTGAGCTGATACAAAAATAAATCCACTCAGACACCATGCTAGCAGAAAGGCCTCATCTGTGTTGCAAGTTAAGCTTGCATGAGTAGGTTACCTGCTTACTCAAGAACTTGTAAGCTGCCTAAAACTGTTCAGTACATGAAGTTAAAGATTTGATTTGTCAACAAATCATGAGAAATGGGCTTCATGTTTAACAACACTGGCTAAAACAAGCACATTACAATCACTGCAACTGGACTACATATCACATTTCCTCTAAGGGGCAGTCATGCATTCAAGAGTTCTGTGGGATCTTTTTAGTTCTCACCTTTCTTAGTATCAGAGATGAACGATGATGCCTACTGTCTTCTCAGACAGCTATACCAATACAAAGAGGCCTTATTCCACTTGACAGATGAGACTCTGGTATGCTGATTCACAACACGTAGACAATTAATCCAACTGTAATTTTAGTTCTGCTTATTTTAATCCCAGACACATAGAATCATAGAATAGTTAGGGTTGGAAAGGACCTTAAGATCATCTAGTTCCAACCGCCTGCCATTGGTAGGGATGCCTCACATTAGACCATGAGAGCAAACTCGAAGATATTGGTCACAGATGTGAAAGTTAAAGGCATAAATGTATACAGGAGGCTATTTTATTCTTGAAATAGTCTGCATAATTATACAATTGAAACAAGTTACTGAAATATGTATTAACTTGTTTGGATGCTACTGTATTATGTCTTTTTCTATAGGAAGAAAGAAAAGGGACAACAGCAAAATAATGTTCTCTGATCACAGCCTTCTCAGAGAAAGAATTTGAAACAAAGTTACTTCACCTGATCAAATGCTAATGAGCTGCAAGGACTGGCTTTTTATCTTTAAACCCAGTTGAGGAAGGTATTGCAAAATGCAAAAACTACCTCCAACTTCTAGGTAGAACTACCTGTGCTTTAAAGTTCCCACACCAAAATAACTTCAAGGTCATACGCACAGCATCTAGAATAATAGGATCCCAGTTCTTATTCATTTCAGCTGTTACTGTAATTCTGTAATGAAACTTTATGAGCACAGACTGTTCTTTTAACCTAACTATTGCATAATAATGTATGTTAATGCACTAATAGCTAACTGAAGAACTAAAAAATTGCGAGAACAGACTGCATTCTCTAGAAAGAGACAAGCTCACATCTCTCAAAATAATTCTCAATGACGGTTGCATTTGGGCTTTCTCCTACTACTTTGTTTTATTCCTCCATCCAGATGGAGCCACTTCATCCATAAGAACTAAAGATCTCACACTTTCAAAATGCAGTTCTCTTCTTTTTCCAATATAAGAACCATTCTTCATTAATTTTTAAGGCAAGATTATACAAAATCCAGTAACAGTGCAAATATACTATCCTAGGCTCATGATATAGGTAGGAATAAATTGGGAAAAAAACCTAAATGGACAGATAAAAGAAGTCAGAATACATATCCATTTGGAATAGAATCACAGAATCATAAAATCGTAGAATAGTTTGGGTTGGAAAGGACCTTCAAAGGTCATCTAGTTCAACCCCCCTGCAGTAAGCAGAGATATCTTCAACTAGGTCAGGTTGCTCAGAACCTGGCCTTCAATGTCTCCAGGGATGAAGCACCTACCACGTCTCTTGGCAACCTGTTCCAGTATTTTACCATCATCATTGTAAAGAACTTTTTCCTCACATCCAGCCTGAATCTTCCCTTTTAGCTTAAAACCATTACACAGCACCCTATTGCAACAGGCCCTGCTAAAATGCCTCTCCCATCTTTCTTACAGGCCCCTTGCAAGAACTGAAAGGCCACAATAACATTTCCCCAGAGTATTCTCTTCTCCAAGCTGAACAACCCCTACTCCCTCAGCCTTTCCTCACAGGAGAGGTGCCCCAACCCCCTGCTTATTTTTGTGGCCCTCTCCAACAGGTCTTTTATCTTTCCTGTACTGAGGATTCCAGTTCTCAGGTATCAGGTGGACTCAGGCCAGTATTGCAGGTGAAATTTCTCACCAGAGCAAAGGGGCAAAATCACGTCCCTTGACCTGCTGGCCACACTTTTTTGGATGCAGCCAAGATACAATTGGCCTTACATCAACTTAAAAAAAAAAAAAGGGTAAAGACAGACAAAACATAACTGAGGTACTGATAGGCTGCATGGCCTTCGATAAATTCAGTGGTAACCTGCACATCTTCTCACTTGAACTGGTAAATCAGAATATGCATAACACTGAAAAGGTCCCCTTCTCATCCTTACAGCGATGCTCAAAAGCTTATATTTCATCCTGGGGCTGTCTGTGAGCAAAACAGTTAAACAGGATGTGAGGGGCACAAGAGGAAGGATATAAAGGAGATGAATCAAGAATGCTGGTGTGCTTTACACTGAGGAAAAGGCATTGGATTAATAACAGTCTATCACTAGTATCACTGTTAACTCCAGTACCAGCCCCATGGACAATATGTCTGCTCCTGCCTGCTGCATAAGTCCTACACAAACACACAATGGCTGCTCTTGGAATCTAAAACACAGTAGCAGGAGGCAAGAATTATGTCTCTCTCCTCCTCCACCTCTCCTCCCTCCCCAGCTTTGACAACATCAATCTTCTTCAGGCAAGGAGAAAGCTTGTGCACAGTCTCTAAACTGTACCAAGCAAGACAAAACTGCTTCAGAGAGACAGGCTAATTAGCCTTAGGAAAGAAGCTTTCTCAACTAATGTGAAGCCATTTGTCTTACTACCAGAAAAGGTTATTTTTGTCACTTTTTCAAAGTACATCAACAAATATTTTCACCTCAAGTGCAATGGTAATTGTTGTCAACACATGAAGCAAACAGATGTATGCCTGTAAGTGCTGTAAAAACACAATTAGTATGATCCAGATATTCCTCTCTCATACTTGCCAAAAAGTTTATCACTGTGTGGTTTACTAACAATCCTGCATTTTCAACAGTTGTACAAAAGGTCTCATAATTGTTAAATCAGATTTGTGGATGCCCATTTGAAAAAACAAAAAACCAAAAAAACCAACCAAACAAAAAAACCCCAACAACAACAAAAACCAAAAAAAACCCCCCAAAAAAACAGAAAGAGAAAGGAACAACTTCAGTAAACTACTCTTTCATCAGAAAAATTCAATACTCTTCATTTCCTTTAAAGGGGCTTTTATAGCCAAACGCTAAAACAGCCTTTTATTGCATCTGGCATCCTGATGCAGTAGAAGGAAAGTGACCTGTGCTTCCAAGCTTTGTAGTCTTCTCCATCTGACTAAATATTTTACACAACAGTACTTCCTTTCTGCCCTTTAGCCAGTAAGACTATCTCAAAATGTACAAGCTGAAATGCTAAATCTCCATTATCCTAATTACACCACCTTTCTCAGACAACCTGGATTTGTGAAAATGTATTTACCACATGTCTGCCAGGTGCAACTCATTCATCTGCTTCAGTGAGCCTCAGAACTCATTTTTCACGTAAGCTGCATTTGGGCTCCAAGAAGCCAATCATATGGAAGTCACTTCCCTGGCCAGCCTCCAGGGAAGCAGCACGCCACCAACTCCTGAAAGAGCCGACAGCAGGGTTGGTCATGTGGGCAAACCACATTTTGCCCATCATGGAGTATAAACATTAAGCTCTGAGTAAGCACTGACTTAGTCCAAAGCAAGACTTTGCAGAATTTACATCATACATTTATAAAAGAAAAGCCTTAAAAACAGGAGCTGGCGAAATCATACCTTCCATACTTATAGTCCAAATACTGGACTTCACAGAAACCACAAAGATTCATTATTGTAGTACATACCTAATACAATTCTTACTGATTACTCTGATCATCAATGATTGAAGAGATAACACAGCCACACAGAAACCACTGCTCAGTTAGCTTCATTTTTTTTATTTTTTTAATAAAAAAAAAAAAAAAAAAAAAAAAAAACCCACATTTTAAGAGAAACAAGAGCTGGGAAAGCTGTTAAGCTGACCAAGGTGTACCATAATGCTGAATGAACAGAATGTTGAGGTGGGAAAATGGGTAACAATACATAAACAGCTACTTTTAAGAAACGCCATTAATGTATTTTGAATTATAATAAACTCACTACCTTTTGTGAAATGCACTTGTATGACAGGTTCAAATTAATTCAAAAGACAATCTGTTACAAACTAACAGAATGCCTGAATTTTAAGGTGATTATTTTTTTAAACTCATTGTACGAATTTGTGCCAATTCTTGCCTGCAAACAGGAGGCTGTTCACTGCACAGTCAAGCAGTTTCACTGCTTTCTTTGATAAAAAATAAAATCAACAGAGTATTATTTCTTTATGGCCTTGTACACCATGACAGAAAACATTGAAAAAAAACTTGGAAGACATATTGCAAAGTATGACCAGCAGGATTTCTCATGAAGCTCAGGAAGCAATGGGAAGTAAAGACTCATGCTGCTGTAGGAAAACGTGTACTGAAATATTTACTTTCTTTCAATAATTTATGAGGACTAGAACAGGATTACATATCAGAAGTTAGCATTTAGATATATTTATTTGGATATATCTTTAGAAGTGGTCTTGAAATTGCGGAGAGCACAGAACAGGACTGCATGCAGGTGAAATAAAACATCAGTAAGAACAAGCAGCAGTATACTGAGAACAAGAAATTGAGAGAGGTAAAATACTGAACTACGGAAACAGTTTCATATGAGACAGAGAAAATCTAATAGGTTATGAAAGCAGTGGGGATCATGTTAACATGCAAGGACAAAAGAATGGGTAGCACTTCAGTATTTGTTTTAATGCAGAGTATAACAAGGTAACCAGACTTAACAGCATGTAAAACAAACTTGCAACTTCAGTTAAGTTTGAGATTTTAGGAAGAACTGAACAGTGGTTCCAGAAAGATTAACATGAAAGAAAAATCTACAACCTAATACTGAAAAACAGCAAGGAGAGGGGGAAGGGGCAGATATGTCAATTCAAAAAGTCTTTGCAGAACTTTGCTAAGCTAAAATACAGTAGAGAGTAAAATTTGTTACCATGACCAAGGCAAACACAGCTGAAGCTTCTGGGTTGGAATATTCAGGAGCTACGAGATGTGAAAGCTCAAGCCCTACATATAGCCGGCTCACAACCACACATTGGAAGCATAACCTAGACAAAAGAGTCCACTCATAACAGAAGGAAACAATGACCAGGGTTAACCTTCTGAACATCGACCAAGTCTCCATCAGTGTGCATTCCTTCATATCTCCAGCAGAGGAGTTGCGAGCACTGCCTCACTGTTTTATAGCCCCAACAGAAAATTGCTGACACCAAAAGGATTTCCTGAATGCACACACTGAAAAGGACCTCAGTGAGTAGTGAAAGACACCACGTTCAGACAACTGTCTGGAGACAGATATTCACACACTGTATTACCATTCAAATCATTATATAGCAACCAAATCCTCAGAAATTCCTCCAAAAAGCTGCCGAATGCTAAGGCATGACAGCAAATAAAATACCATGAAGTGGTCAGCTATCCATTAGTGGTTCTCAAGCCCTTTCTATGCAGCAGCTTTCAGAGACCAAGAAGTAAGTCAAACTGATTCACTACGGGAAATGTTAAAAACCTCCTTCTTTATCAGTACACATCATCAAAGTTAACTCGTTTGCTCCTACTGTTGTTGTTCTTAAATGAGGGCACCACAGCCACTGAATAATCCTTGGGTACCTCCTAAGTAACAGGTGTTGAGAGAACACAGTGCATGGCTACCTGTCAATCCACAACCACCTGGAAATGGACAGCACAGAAATTAGTGACAATACGTTAAAGTTACTTAGAGTGCTTATTAGTTAAGATGGCTGATTAACAAACACACAAAAAAATTACATATAGAAATTAAAGATCATAAAGACATCTGTGTGATTTATGAACAGAATAACATAGACAGACAGTGAAGTTCCTTTAAGTTTGTGGAAGAAGGTGTTTATTTCCTAACTTAAAAGTCTTACTTCCAGCAAATTAAAGAGGTATTATTCAGGTCAGAGGACCAGAAAATTACATAAGAAATAAACGTATTTTAGAAAGGTTTAATTCAATCATTGAGGCCAAATTTTATAAGAAAATTACTACTGAATAGAAACACTGATTGGCAAGAAAGCAGAATATTGAATGCAATCACTGCAGTACAGAACACTGATGTGGTGTACTAGTAGTGTTCCTAGCACCTTTTTTCATTAGTGGACTTTCAGCAGGTATAATATTGTTACTTGTTCCTTTGTCCTGTGTGTTAACTGGTGAGTTATCTTTACCAAGTATAAATTTTATGTTAGTTAAAAAAGGCAAAAAAATACGACGAGAGATTCCTATAAGCTGTCAGGAGGAAAAGAATTAAATCACTCTTTAGGGCAAAGAGTGTTTACCTTTGGAAAGGTGTCATAAACCACACCTGCAACTGAGCACTTCCTATGAAGAGTGGAAACAATTACTTTATTATACACAGCTGTAGAAAGTGTGAAGCAATAAACTGAAATCACAACAACATAAAAGGACAGTTGTCAAAACAGTCAACATGACAATGGGGAATGAAAGACTGCACATTGCTGGGAAGGAATTACTATCTGATGGGGGGTAATGTTTTGCTCTGGATTAAGAATTAAGGCTCACAGACTGAGTTACATGAATTGCAATCAATTAGTGGAAAAACTACTTGTAAATAGGCTGTCAGGCTGATAAACTAAGCGTTAAGCAAGGAAATACTGTCAGTTCAAGTCAAAGTTGGACAAACCTGGCGGGGATAGATACATCACCACCTCAGACTGCAATGCCATAAAACTGTAGTGACAATCATGGTGTTTGTTACAGACTGGCGTGTAAATTCCACAAAAAAGACAGTATTGGGATATGAACAGTGAAGAGGAAGAAAACACACTTATGACTGAAAAAGCTATGCCATTTGCAAAGAACTGAACAGCTGGAACAATAATAGACTCTTAAAAGATAAATGTGGTGATACGCAATGTGGAGTGAAGAAGTTACAAGACTGATAGCTGTAATCAAAACAATGCAAAGACATCTGGCTACAGAAAGAAGGAAATTATACATGTTAAGAAACAGAAGGCCTTTTCCATTACAAAACCTCTCATTAGGAGCTCAGTACATTTTCAAAGAATGGAAGAGTATGCAACACCTTTCTGTTAGAAACTCATCATGAGAAAACGTAACAGAGGCTATTTCTCAGAGCCATAGCCTCACTCGTGCATGTAAGTTGCTGGTTTTTATTAAACATCTCTGTCTCTCAAGGGGGAAAAAAAAGGGGGGAAAAAAAGAAGACAAAGAAGTGTATTCAAGAGGGGAGGAAGAATCATGTTTTAAAAGCACTGAAGGAAAACTCAAGTTTCATTATGGTACTAGGGTAGGTAAAAAATAGCTCAATTCTAGAAACTATAATCCTGTCATGGCACCATACAGCTTAGGTCAGTAATGCCTTACTGGAGGCTGTAAAAGTAGGATCGGGTATCACAAGCCTTGAAACATATCCTTTTAAATCAATTCACAGAGGCTTTTTTTTATGTGACATGGGCCAGAATAATAACTTACACAGCTACTGTAAAAAGAAAGGAAGAAGACTTATTTTGGAGAAAAAGAGAAAGTATAAACATGGATGGAAATTGTAAGTAGACAATCAAGAAATGCACAGAAACTAACAGAGATCCTCTGTTACTACACTCCACAGCAAAGAAATTTGATTTCAGGCTGAAGTATTGCATAAGTAAGGTGGTACTTGGTTGATACATCATTTTCAGCAGATAATCTTTCAAAACACAGGCCTTCCATCTTTCCTTAAAAGCCCAGCAAATTATCTGCTAGAATTCAGAAAGAACATCTGGTCCAACCCTTGTGTTCAAGCAGGACCACCTAGGGCCAGTTGTCCAGGACTATGTCATTGAAGTTCAGTTCACTGCTTGGTGAACATTTATCTTCAAAATGATAAACATCAGATGACTGAGTGCGCTACACAAACTGGCACTTTTTTCTTCTTTTTTTTCAAAGGGGGTCTTTATTCTGCATTCTTTCCCTTTCTGTTATCATGACCAGTCAAGTGGGAGACTAGCCAGTGGCTGTCACATACAGCTGTGTTACTTGTTTCTATACTAAGTGACACTGTTGTTCCATGCTTGGCACACCAGGCACTGAATCTCCATAAATAATTATTCTGATGACACAGACGTGGGATTGTAGCTCCATTCAAAGAGTCGGCTGGGCAGTAGAGTGGGCAGATGTAGGATACTTCTGTTTACACACAAAAATCTTTGTCATTACCCAAGAGCAAAGAGAAAGGAAATACAGAGAGCACATGACAATTTAATGAGCATTTGTTTTCTTCTGGAGGAAAGAATGTGGAGCTAAAGAACAATGATGGGATTACAGCAGTTTATATCATACCTCTTTTGGAAATTGATTATTTGCCCTCAGTACCATCAAAACTACCTATTTTACATATGTAACATGACCTTTATTAATACATGGGAAATTAAAAGGAAGAAAGCATTGGGGGAAAAGAGAAAATATTGTCATCTAAACCAATTCTGAATAGTGAAGAAAATACACAAGAAAAACCTGAAAAGATCAATACTGTGGTTTTATTTACATATAAAGAAGAAAAAAGGCAGATACACCTATGGTCAAGATGGTCAAGACAGATAAACCTATGAAGGGGAGTTTCTTCTCCAAGGCTGCTACACAGTTAGGAAAACTGGCTTCCACCCAACTGCCTATTCTATCACATTCAGATGAGGCTGGAAGTTCATTCCCATTGCATCCCTTATGCCCTGCAAGTCCATCTAGGCAAGGAAAGAGAAAAAAAGCTTGAATGACAACACAATACCCAGGACAGATGGGCCCCAAACTCTTCTATGAGTCACGTTACGCGAGTTGCATCACTCCCTATTCTCCTCTTATATTATGTCTAGGACATTACTGAAGACTGAGATAACCCCAGTGTATCCAGTTGTTCCCGGTACAGAAGCGACTCCATAACTTTTTGTCCATGCCACTGCTCTCCATGCTTGCTGCCCCCTTCTCTTTCAATGAGACAAGCAGAACTACAAATACTGCGGCACACCATAGGTTTAGACAGTGATAAAATGATGGTCTCTCATCTTTCTCTCTTCCTTTCCAAATCCTAACACCATGTTTTATTTGTTTGCCTGAGACTGAGCCCATATTTTGTCAGAACTACCTTTTAAAAAACAGTTGCCTTTGTACTATTCAAACTTAGTTCTTAGACCAGGGTCTGGACAAAAAGAACATCATGATATACATCAGCTTCATAAATTAACTCAGAAACCAGGATAGCTTAGAACATATACAGTCATTTCAATTTTACAACATCCTGGCTTACATAGAAGCATTCCAGAAAAAGCTCATTTAATTAACAGTGCTGGCAGCAGAAGCCATCTCCAGCAACAGCTAGGGTGATTAAGGTTGGGCAGATGAAGCACATGAACATATTCATCTCTAGTTACTTTTATGAACTATGGAGTCCTAGGTCATACAAACGAAAGACTATATTATTTCTCCTAATTAGAAGATGCTAAGATTTACTCTTTGCTTTTTTATCTGGGCTTAATTAGTGGCCCCAATACCTTTCTCATTTCTTCTGAAAGGTCAAATGTGCATAATGCCAATCTGAGCTACTTGACAAACAAAAGCAAGGTAGACCAGAAATAAAAATGTGTTAAATATTAATGAAAAACAGTGTTTAGAAGTCAGGAATAATAAAATAGACCTCTTATCTGCCCCATGTGGAAGGTCTGTGTGAGTGGGGAAATGAAAATATTCCTTTATATACATGTGAACATATAAATATCAATGTCAAACTGAACATACTATAAAGCTTACACTGCCTCCAAAATATGAGCGTTTTTTTTCACTGATACATTCATTTCAGGCTGAATTTACCATTTCCACTGCACAGAATTACCCTTGTGAAAACGCATTCCAATGAGACGGGGATGGAGCATGGGCAAGATGTATGTGAAATTCCTGAAACGCCATAGCAACTCAGTATTTGTTGGGATTTCATTCAAAGAAGTCATACAAAGCCTTCAGGGAGCTGGCATGCAAACAGTTTCAGTTATGATAGTTTGTCATTCAGCAAAATCAGTCAGCATTAAAATAATCTGACTGCAACTTTGAAGAGACTTGCAAACATGTCTATTAAGATATGTTCATTATTAGGCCTAGAAATTTTGTAGTTGATACCAGATAACATTAAAAATATTATCCCTTTCAAGACAAGATGTCAGGGAGAGAAAATGGTCAGGAAAAAGACTTATACTCATTAATAACAAATTTATGACCCGACTATAAAACAAACATGCCAACTCCAAACAAAGAACTCCTCTGGCTGTTAATGTACTAAATATTAGGTACTTAACTCACTTTAATTATCAAAACAAAACTATGGAGAATACTAGATCACAAGTTTTTTTTTAATAGCTGATCACTTATTTTTTTAGGTTATAAATAACTTTGATCACTACACACACTAAAGACATAAAACACTTCCAAGGGCATCCCTTTAGGTAAGATACACAGATAAGAATTCAATATGCGCTTCAATATTTTAAAACACGAACAGAACATTGTTTAGAAAGAATTCAGTTCTGACTCATATGTAATGATTGGAATAATGGACATCTCAGAAGTAACATATCAAATTCTAAATAAAAGTGTCAAGAAAGAGGGACCCTGCACTTGCATACAGCACTATGCTACAGGAAATCAATACAAGAGAGGCTATATATCTGTAGCTTGCAAGTGGTCACTGTTAAAGCAAAATTTCTCTTCGTGATAGCAAATACTGGCTGTTCATCTACTACCACTACTTAGAAAATTATAAAAGGTCAGATACACTAAACTGAAAAAGTTACAAACATTGGGAAGGGGGAGGGGAAGATGTGGGGTGTTAAGTGTACCTTTGCTTTTTAAGATAAGAAACATGGAACTTGAAATGACCACCTATATCACCTCCTATCTCAGCTATCTCTTTATCCAATTATTCCACAAACTTATCAGATTTCATCTTTGAACAACTTTCTTCTTTAGAAGATTACTTTTTGAGTCTGACTATCCTAAAATTTAGGAGCTTTTTCTTCCTATTACCAAATTATTCATAGCAAATTAAACCATACTCTTCCTGCAGGTAATAGCATACAAGTGTGATCTTGATAAAATTCAAGCTAACATGTCACAGCTTCCCGTATTTTCAGCAAATAGTTCAGTCAACCCTAAAATCTTGTTCCTGCATGCTGGAGTTAAAAGTTCAACTCGATGACTACAACAGATGTCTGCCCACATCCTTAGATAACTGACTTGGCTGGTGCTGTCAGGGAAGTCAACAGATGCCTGACACAACATTGGAACTTTAAATATGCAAGAGCCTACATACCAAATCCAAGACAAATGACGTTTACATGGATTCCACAGCAGAAGTTAATTAAATGGTTAAGTAAATTAAATGTTTACGTAAAGAAGAGAAAAGCTGACAGCTAATATAGCTTGTTCTTAGAGGTGTTTTGTCCACATTTCTTCCAGTTTTTGTCACAGCATTTTGTCTTTCACAATGACTTTAAAAACAGAAAAAAAAAAAGTAATTCACTACATGCAGTGAAAACAAAGTTTGAAGCTTGCAGGAACGTCCTAAAGTTTAAAAGGCTATGACCTTAGCTAATAGTACTTTTAATTTCTATGACGTTTTTGACTCTGACTACTATTTTCACATCTGCAACAGATTTTATTGGCAACAACTGCACACAGCCATGAAAAGGGTTAACTAGCACTATACAAAATGGGTATACTTTTTCCCGATGAAGATGCATGGTTACACCTTATAGTTCAACTTCTTTCATTTTATGACCAGAATCTGTCTAGCCTTTCCAAAGGCAACCTTAAAATCTGGCTCTCCCAGCTCCCAAAAGACATGCTCATTAATTAATCAAAGATTAATACTTTACTCACCAATGCTACTCAGAGAACTGCTGCTTTCAGAATCAGAAGGCATTATGGACAGCACACTGTAAGTAGACCCTAAAATTAGAAAAATAAAGACTTGATTATTTTTTCCTTTTCCTCTCCCCAAAGCAAGCTAACAATTTATTTTCCTGATACTACAGATGCCAAACACACCAAATTAGAGAGAACACATGTCACTAATGCACAAAAAACTCACAGGAAAGGTATGATTTGCAAATTAACATGGCACTGTGTGCTAAGTAGGAAATCATTTTGGTTGAAATGGTAGAAACGAGTTCAGGAAAATACTGAAATTCTACAATGGTTATTTCAGATACACTAAGAAGATTACGAGTAATGTCTGTGACAATAGTCAGAATCTGGTTTTTTTTGCTTATCTCATTACATGTACCAGCTCCTATTTCGTTCTGTAACTGAGTCGTATTCTTATCATCAAACTTCCTTCAGACTTAGAAATTTCACTTAATTACTAAAAAAATTTGTTTCCATCCATTTTTAGCTTCCAGCATCTGACCTTAAAAGAAAGGTTCTAGAAAGATCTCCGCCATTACTAACAATACCTAGGTATTTTGCATATTAATAAATCAATAGTCAGAGGCGTCTTTTATTTTAATTATTTTAGAAGTATGCTAGATTTAACTCACCAGAAGAACTAGAAAAACAGGTCCTACTTCAAAACACTGCAAACTAAAGAGCTCCATCATTCCTCACAAGTAGGAAAACTACCACAGTAAAGAAAGGGAGTGATTAAATGCAAAAGTGATTTGGAATCTGGTCTGTTTTCAGTACTAGCAAGGATGTGAAACCTGTCTTCAGCCAAGCTCAAAGACAATTTCAATAGTATCAGCAACTGCCTTTCCCATAGTCCTTCTTACGTTTCAGTATTTGTTTCCTTGAGTCTCTTTGAAATTAAGAAATGAAAGCTGAAAAGCAGCATAAGGTTAAATGAATTGATCTACCTTTGGAATCAGTTAAATAAAAGAGAGGCTGCAAAACAAGAGAGATGTCCTAGAGCTCACTTCCTCTGCTGCTTACCAGAAAAGACATGACATCTGGAACTACCATGGCACTAGATGAAGGAAAGACAGCATGCGGCAAAGTAAATTTACTAACAACACAGGCAGTAACAGCAAAACCAATTAAAAAAAGCAAACACACTTAGGGCCCCATCTTCCACTAGTAAAAGTGTCACAGCCCCAACTTTAATGGGGTGTATTTAGTTATCCTGCCGAAGAATAAGGGTCCCACATTTAATAAAAGAAATTATGTCTAGGCAAAACTTAACTTCAACAAGTATTTGAACATAAGGAAAACTCCCTTCAAGCAAATCCTCTGGTTTTATTAGCAGACAGACACTGCAGAAAGTAAGTACCAAAAAGGAACTGAATCTTGAAGTATATCGTTCAACCCGAAAATTCCCTGCAAAAAATTATTCAAAATATATTAGTTACAAATAATTCTAATTGATTGTACCTGATTTTTTTGCTTTGTTCTGATTTTTAGTAATATGTACAATAAGCATGTCACTGACACAATGGATTCAAGAAAAAAAGATCCGCTGTGACTCAAACTTCATCAATGGAGACACATGACTCCCCAGTAATGTTCTTAAAACATTAGCTCAGATCTGTAAACGTAAAATCCAGTATGCACAGCATGCTATCACAAGAAAACATACAACTGTGAAGAGAGGAAGAATCGTCTGACCCATTCATAATTCCTCACTTTTACAAACAAAACAGAGTAACATCATCTAGTAGCATTTGTCTGGTTTCCAAGGCTACTTGTGGGCATGTTTGGGTTTGGTTTATTTTCGAACTAACAAGATGCAATTCCATTATCTGTAACACATGCCACCTTTATCATCAGAAGCAGCATCAATAAACATTAGAATCAATAATCAGAGGACTCTATATAGCTCCCACAATATTAACATTCATCTTGAGGCACTGAACTGATACACATCCATGGAATTCAATTCAGGCTAAAGCAGCATCATACTTGGCATGTTCTGCTCGATCAAACTAGCAATACCTAAAAACGCTCCAAGACAGCATTTCCCCACTCTGTAAGATGACTCCTCACATACATGAAAAGGCAAGAAAAAAGGCACAAGCTAGTTTCTATAATCAAAGGCAGTAGAACACCCTGCTCATTCATGAGCTACACAATCACAGTATTTTAATCAATCTGTTGCAAAACCACCACCACCCCTTGCTAAGAAGTTTTCCACTTTATCTCAAATTTTGAAAACTTGCTGACAAGATTACTGTGCAATCATGTCAAATTGCACAAAAAACGACAACAATAAAAACCAGAACATAAAACCGAAGAGGAAGCCATGACTACTTCTTCAGGTTAATGTTTAAAGTGCTTCACACCTAGGGGCTCACAAGCCTTTCAACATACTTTTCCAAATATTTGTCTTTCGTATTTTTGTACTAATACTCACTTCGCATGCCAAAGACCCCCAGCTCAAAATCTTGCTACATATGATTTCAATTTGTTGACTTGTAAAAATTGCTGACATATACTTTAAGTTTAAAATCACAACTTGAAATTACAGAATTCTGAGAAACACAGTAGATACTACTCATACTTAATTTAAAAAGAAATGACCTGGGTTTTTTTTATAGATACACATTTTTACACAGGGGAAAAAGAGCATAAGCATCCTATCTTTGCATTGCAGACCTGCTTCTGGGGCATTTTTTTGCTCATCCAGATTTAAACTTTGGATCAGTTCCTGGTTGTATTAAACAGCTTCAGCAGAGCAGAGGGATTTAGAACCTGCTACAGTATATATTTCAGAGTCTTAAGAATCCCATTTCCTTCCATTTTAAACAATTAGAGCAAGTCAAATTTTCTTAAGTTATTATTGTATTTATTAATCAGATGACAGGAAGACCACTTAAAAACTCACAGATTCAGGAAAGGTACTGCTTACTTAACCATGGAAGCCACCTCCAGGGACAGCGGAGGAACTGGGCTCCAGTTTGCTTCATCTTTCAGACAACATCCACAGAGACACGGTGATATGTATTTTCCTTGCTAAGATAGACAATGAGAGGGATTGAGGGGGGTTGAGATGAGAGTTACATATCATCTAAGAAGACACCAGCTGTCTAACCACTCAATTTCCTCATCAGCAATACCAAATCCAGATTGATGGAATTAAATTATTAGCACTAAACTAAAACAGAACACTTCTCTCATCTGTCTTTCTAACCTTTGCATTGTGAAGCACCTCATAACACTGGGTATCACCTGTACTTCAAGGAGAGACTAAAAAAGACAAGCCAGTTAATCTCAACATAGTCTCCAAAACAAGCTTGTACTTGGTACCTTCTGCAAGAAAGCAGCACAAAGGATCAAGTAAAATATCTTCTAGGACTAAATGTTAAATTACTGAATGACTTCTGAGAAAAAACACATTGTGTGCAAATTTCATTATGTGGAGATAAGCTGAATGTTAGGATCACCATAGCTGCATATAACCTCATCCTCTTCCATACACATATGTGTATGCATGCAGGCTCTGCTCATGGCCCCAAAGAAGTTTATCCAGTGGCAAAATAAGACACAGGAACTCAACTTTCCAAAATTCATTGCACGTATGCTTTCAATTCACAATATTCTTTTTCCCCCCAAAAAGGGTATTTTACTCACAAATATTAAAAAATTGTATATTTCAAGCAAAAGAAGGCTACTTTGCCTTCCAATGTTTGTTATATTAACTAAATTACTTAGCAGGAATATGAATAATTGCTCCCTCAGATATACACCTTCAGCATGGAGCCAAAGAGGTAGCTAGTTCACACCCCGAAAATAAACCTGTTTCAGTGTGTAAAGTACCAGGGTTTAATTCAAGGAGCATTAGTTTCATCTCACTAGGGGAGTGCTCTGATTTTAGCTGCACAGCCCTCAGCATGTCACTCATCTTCAAGGGTTGTGATAAGATCTGCAGTATGGCTGACTCCTAAACTAAGCATGTTTCCTGACTAGGACCATGTAGGTCATTGTAGGATTGAGCCTAGAAGGAGCAATTGCCTGCATGAATTTTTTTCACTATACCTGTGCTTTTAAGGATGACAATAAACAACTCTCCATGCTCTCCTGCTATGAATTTCCATTGTTAATTAAAAGCTGCTCTTCCTCCCACCTCCCTTCCCAGAGCAATGACTGCTAGCTGTTTCAACTTGTCAGCAAACAGTTTTTCAGATAGAGGTTCAGTGCACCGGATGAGAGGGCAGCATGACAAACATTTGTTTATCCACATCTCCTTTCAAACTGACTCTGGCATGACTCCTACTTGCTGTGGGGGAGCGAAAAAGTTTTATTAAAACTGGAAATGACCCAGGTTACAATGTTCCCATTGCCTTTACAACAAATAAAACTGTCCAAGGACCTGAAGATCACATGGATTTGCCATGCTCTGTCTCAGAGGCTATTCTTTTCTTGGCAGCCTACACAGCCAGGTTTGTCAGAAACCATAAGACACAGTAATTTCTAGCATGTTGTGCGAAATTCTGACTTTATACAAAACCTTTAATTGGGTATTTGTTTCTATCCATGTCAGATCTATTTCAGATGTTTCAGCCATTTAACCTTTAAAGATACATACTCTTTATGAGTAACTCCAAGAACAAAGGTACAAACTTAGCAGTAAAACAGTGTCATATCAGCAAAAGCTGGCTGTCTCTTACTCTACTGCTTTCAAACATGGCTTTATCACTATTCTGCACACCTACAGTTAATACTGTGCCCTGCAGCATAAACCCATTTTACTTTGAGGACATCGTGAAAACCAAATTAACATTAAACATCTTTTTAAATGATCAAGCAGCTAAAAATTTAGAATTTTTATTTCCAAAATGCCTCAGTCTGTAACAGTTTCACAGAGATAGTGTCAAAAAATTTATTTTACTTTTACAATGCAGAAAATGTTTTATAACAACTTATTTATAAAATATTAAGATATTAATATCAGAAGTGTGAGTTTGGAAAATATAGGCACTTTAGCACTTAAGCCATCTTTCAGTTCAAAGCAAGTAAGAATATATTCTTGTTACAGACAGAGTGCTTCACACATGAACAAGGACTTTCTCCATAACGCTTAGTAAAAAACGGTACTGGTGACAGAATTACAGACTGATTCTGAATAAAAATAACAATTTCTGTGTAGGATTAGATCCAGAAAAGTTAAGTAACCTGCTGGAGGTCAGAGACATCAGTAAAGAGGCCCTGAGGTCAGGTAAGTTCCTGGTTCTCTTTCATACACTGAAGTAACAGCATTTGATCTTCAGCTGTTAGAAACACTAGACAAATATCTGTAAAAAAACTATTTTCTTAGCAACATCTGTTCAAAATACTTTAGAGTAGAACAAACCCACAGATTAATATTTCTAAATATGCATTCCTAAGTGCACCCTCTCTAGCAACTTCTACACTCATTGTTATAGATTTTTTTTTTTTTTTTTTTTTTGCCAGACAGCAATACAGTTTGTTACACTGAAAAGAATTTACAACCTATCTGGAAGAGAAATCTAACTCACTGGCTTACTATTGTGCATCTTACTGCAATGTGAATTATGCAAGGAAGATGACAGTGGTGCCTTCAATAAAAAAAGCAGAAAGGTGGCAGTGAGAAAGGTAAGAAGAAAGGAGAAGAAAGAACAAAATTAGGTAGCTCATTTTTCTCAATAATCTAATCACTTTATCATTAGGATGCACTTGGTGCTGCCCACATACTTTATTATGTTTTCTTGTTTATTATTCATTCTTGTCTACTGCATTTTGAGCATTGGGCCAAATCATCCTCTTTTCACAAAGCAGCACAGAAAAGATTAAAAATCTTTACAGATCTGAATTTGCATTTTATTCACAAAACACATGATGACAGTGCTTCAGTTGACAGCATTCAAACTACTTTGCCCATGGATATGATGCTCTAATGCCTTAAAGAGGTGTGACAGAAGCAATTTTTATGAGCCAAATTATCATGAAGTTCTATTAGCAGGATAGCAGCTATTACCAACTGGAAGTGGCAGCAAAGAGGTACAAAAACTTACAACTCCTTAAAAAAACCTGAACAAACCCACACACAAGTTTATCAGGTCAGTAAGAAATAATGCCCTCTGCTACCTTCCAATCCTTCACTTGTCATTGCCATTTGTAAAATGGCTACTTTAACTCTTGCATTCTGTGAAACCACATCAGAAGTGATTAAACATATCTGCTGCAGCAGAAGGACCAAAGATGCAATCATAATTGCTGCTGCTATTTACTTATTCAAGAAGTCCTGCAGCAATTCAGGTTCAGAACTAGAAACAACAGCTTTACTTTTGTCTTCTTGCTTTTTGACTGGCATGGCTGTTAACTCTACTTTAGTGAGTGCATTTTGTCCTGACAAGTCATTTGTCTCCAACACTCCATTTCAGCAGAGGAGAACTCCAAAAGCAAATGACCGTGCCCTCCCCTAACAGCCCTGAATTTCCATCAGATAGTGCAGTGAGATGGGTGATCATTATTCAACAGTTATTTTAAGGCCAACAGCAACATACCTAGCTACTGTGAAAATACCAGCATGCAAACTTCTATTACTCAGACACTGGCAAAGGAACAACTTTCAGTTTATAGAGCTGCACAGACTGCCTTCACTGCTAACTTTCTTACAAGAGAAGGACATACTTTTGTAGGCTGACACTCAAAAGGCAGAGAACAGAATAACTGGCTTCAGATTCTTTAACCTCAGCATTCAGTGCAGATAGGAAAAAGCTGCATTCAAAGCCAAGCCTTAGCAAAACTGCAGTGCAGGTAGGTGAAACAGATTGTCACATAGTTCAGATCATATGGATGATAAAGGTGGTCCCCATATTATTATCAGTACAGCAGTGTCATCTTCTGTTCTACAAAATGTGATATTACAGCTACCTTTTCAAGCAAATGCAGAAATAATTTTTATGAATTATTTTTAATATAGCTCCTTTAATAATGCCACTTAACCTATTCTGAGAAAAGCTATTCTGTTTCATTGGTAAAACGCCCAGTGTATCCATTAATTTTTTCTCGCTTCTGGCCATTAGGAACATTACATTTGTTTGCTGCATTATCCATGATCAGCCAAAGGAGAAAAAAAAGCAAACCCCAAAACATAATAGCACTTTAACAAGCTTCCTGCAATCTCAAACTGTCTCTCTCAAAGTTATCTTCTTAATCTACATTACTCACTAAATTACACATAAAATGATATAATTACTTTTGTTTATTAAGGTAGAGAGATGTAAATTTTCATTAAACCTCCCAGGTGACTAAAACACCTTAGAGGATGTTCACCAATCCCTTTCCCTCTAGGAAAAGCAATCTAGGGCCTGAATCCACTTGGCAAGCATATGCTCCTTCAAAACTCCATGCACACAGTGTTCAGGAAAACGGCATTCTGACCATTCACTGGATATTCTAGGAATTGCTGAAAGGCCCAAGGCTTGTCCAGCTGGGCAGTCACCAGAAACCAGCAGGCTTTCATGGACCCATATAATCTTTGTCCCTACAGTAATCAATGAGGTGTCATCTCCCACGGAGAGCAGCTACAAATTCTTCCTATACAAACATGGCAGTGAGAGGCACTGGCATACCACCTATCTACCCCACCCAGGGAGCAGCTGTAAATTTCACTTCTTGTTCTCTGTATCAGTGCTCAAAGTCCATCCCAAATCTGCCAACTCTCATACCTAGCTTGGTCCCAGCTGCCTGTTCATCAGCACTGGCCAAATAGACTGCGGTAACTGAGGCCTTTTGAGAGTTCTAAAACAGTCCTCATCTGCCCTGTATCTGAAGAGATTGGTTTTGACCTGTCAGACATTTTAAAAATGTTGTTTTCAAGGCCACTACTCAGTCTTTCTGGTCCATTTTCTGACTTTTATTGCCCATTACAGTGGGGATAACAAGTTAAAACATCTTGGCATGTATGTTAAGGAACTGCCCAAGTACATTTGTCTTGCTATGAATAGACTCCATCCACAGGAACTCACACTTCAAACCCACTGAACCTGATACTGGCTACTAGAGCTCTTCTAGCCTGTAAATGTATGGTACGTGAAGAGCTAGCCAGGCAGCTGGATGTACTGCCGCTGAAGAAGCTGAGATACAATCTGGACTCCTCCTAGGCCATGACTGAAGGGTGGCTCACTGCAACTGGAGGTAAAAGCTGAATTGGGAAATATGATACTTTGCCCAGAAAAGTCCACCCAAACCCCCTTTAATCCTGGGGTACAAAGTATTCAAGAAATAGTATTCCTGAATACCTTCAAATCTCCTTACTAGCTTCTTTTAACCCCAGATAATAATATATTCACATCTATCTTTCCCAGCATGCTAGCCAGCTCTTAAAGCCTGAAGAAAGACTTGTGGGTTGTCCATTTTGTTACACAGCCCTCCTTCCAGGGAAAGCTTACTTTGCAACATTATTTCCATATCAGGGGCCAATTCTTTACACCAAGCTATATTCCATAAGCTTTGCAAGTAATCTGACTGAGATTTCTGGAGGATGACAAAGCCTGCCATTTGCAACTAACCCTAGAAGATTTAAGTGAGAGGAAATTATGTTCATAAAAAATCCCACAAGCTATGCAATCAAAAGAACAAAACTGTTGTAGGATGAAAGTGGTAAGTACTAGATCCCAATAAATGCATTTTCAGTCAGCAACAGTTGCCTTACTAAATCTGCAATGGTGACAATTAAGAAATTTGAACATCATTTAGTTTGCACAGATAGACACAGAACTGTGTAGCATATTATTTCTCCCAATAATTGTAGAGTCAGGTAATATAAATGGCAAAATAAAACTTGAAAACTAGCATTTACTTTACAACTAAGTGCTATATTTAAGATTTAATTTAAATTTTGGAATTATATCAAAGTAACCACCTAATTATGTTTGCAAAGAAGCCACGCCATAAAAAAACCTACATGGAAGAACAAAGGGAAAAGCAACTACAGGTATTTAAAACCGCAGACATTCAAAAGGCTAGAAATCTACCAGGTAACAAGGAAAGCAAGCAGCAGCTCCTCAAGATTAGCCTCTTAACACACCCTGTCCTTTCATTAATTCTCTGTATCATCTTGCAATCAGATATTTCCTCTGCAGGAGCAGTTGGGGGGCACTCCTGGAACCATTGGGGACAAGAGCGTCCATCATGTGCCTAACCCGAGCTTTTTCTTAGCAATTCAAACTTCACCCACAGCAAACAAACATTACATTTCAAACTTGTTTTTAGGACAAGTCATCAAGAACACACATGTACCTATACCCATCCATAAACACAGTCTAAACATAAGAACTGATTGTCTTCAATGATAATGGTACAGTTAAAGCCACATAGCTTTCCCACTACGCAGAGACTTTTAAACGAGGACAAAGTGGCTTAACACACTTTTAGCTTACCCTTGCACAGCAGCAGAACTAGGCACACAAGGAAGAAAGCATCTCCACACAAACACGACCACAATCACACCAAGGGGTTGTGCTATTTACAGTTCAGGAAAAAAAAAACCAACAAAAAACAAAACAAAACAAACCAGACATGTTTAGGCCAGTCCTTTGTGACTCCAAGCAGACAAGTAACACATCAAAGTCCAAAGGCTTTTTTCCCTCTCCCCATACTATCTGCCTTATCTGAACTTGCCCAGATACAATTTAATCTTGTGAAGCTATCTTCTCTGGAAATCCTTCCAATTTCTACTGCCCCAGAATATTGACAGGAATCAAACTTCTTTTTGTACCAAAAAAAAGAACAAAGTAGGTATAATATTCTTCTCAAAAAGCACCCCTTGTTATGAGTCAAGAACTAAACCAGCAACTGATTGAAAAACTTAAGGTTACACAGTATCTCCTTATATGCTGCTCTCTATATTAAATGCTATAAATAATGAAATTATCAGCCTGTTGTTTCTAGCCTGAATTGCCACTTTTCCTAAAACTTATAAACCAGATAATATCTCCTCCTCATAAATACTGCAAGAGATATATCAACACAATCATTTGAACTTGGACTATGCGGAAGTCAATAACTCAACACACCTTTGAAATGCAAGTGGTGTTACGGATTTGACTTTTTCAAACCATGTACCTCTAGACAGAGTGATCCACTTGGCATGAAACCTGGACTAACGCTCAAGTAACCTTTCAACCTTGAAGGGAGATGCATACACCCCAGCTAAGCCCTAAAAGATGAATTCTCCTTATGCTGCTTTTCATAGCATGCTTCAATATTCAGCTGCTAAGCAAGCCCCCTGCAGGAAGAACAGGGAAAAAAAAAAAAAACAAAACAAAAAGCATCCTGAGATGGTTTCACTAACGTATGTCACAGAAGGGCTTTAAATTCAACTTCGCTGTTTTGTCACAACAGAAAAAACTACATGCACTTTCATACAGAACACCGCTCATATCCAAGCTTCTTTCTGTTTACACTGATTATTACTTGAAATGGTAATAGGAAAGAAGTATTTAAACTAAAACATTGAATTTCAGATTTCATGCCTCTTTGCCAAGTTTACTTTTTTTCCCCAATGCTCTATTGATGAAAGCAAAAGTAAGGAAGAATAAAACATACAGCCTTCCCCCCCCAAGGGCTGTAGAGCAGGAAACCCTGCTATCAGCAGTAATTCCATATTAAATACATATACTAAATACCTATATATTTATTCAGGTAAGTCCCTGCTACCTACAGACTTCAGGCCTGAGTTCTCTTCAGGACATCTGCAATTACAGGAAGGCCATCAAAACTGTGTGAATGCTACCAGCACGCAGCAAGTGTCACAGACAAAAGAAATGTTGAATACACAACAAAGAGATTGAGACCCCTCTCTAAATCTGGGCAAATTTAAGCTAATATTTTGTGTGTGTCTAACCAGGATCTTTCCAGAAACATACAAGTTTTCACAAAGGTAATAACTTAACCAGACAACTTCTGAAAGTTCCAAGCACTGATATGACCTCAGAAGAGGGGGTGGAGAAGGTAACAATATCAATTAAAAATATATTTGAACCATAGACTGCACTTTTTCAGAAGACAAACAGAGATATAAAGAAGAAACCACACCTACGCCCTCATTTAAACAACACAATTAAGTATGTCCTGAAGTGCTCTGCTTTACTTAGTGATTATTCCAGAAGTCTATTACCTATGAACTATTTACAAAAATAATTTGTTGCAGAAATCCCCAGGGGTAACCTTCATGCCTCTTCTGGTTACAGCTGCACCACCCACAGGAATTTTTCATCCCTCACCAGAGTAACCTTTGGCTGCAATGATGGCAGAAACAGGCTGATAACCACCTCCCCTGGCACAGGCACCGCCAGAGTGTGTGTGAGCAGACTGCTCCCTGGCACACACAAGGAATAAATTGCTTAAGCTTCCTAACGGCAACATAAGTAACTAAATACAACAAAAAGACATCTTTCCCATGTACCAGGATGCTCATGAACACAAATGTTCACTCTACCCAGGAGCTAAAAGCAGAGAAGGATGGCAAAAAACAAAATCATCTGGAAGCAATTATGGTATGCATTCCTCTCCCCCTCCTGTTTGCCCCTTCTCTGCAGGACAGGGGCAAGGAGAAGACAGCATCAGCTGTCCTTGTCTTTCATGGACAGGGCAAGGAGAAGAAAGCATCAGCTTCCACTGTCGCTTGACAAGAGTGGTGAGGCAGTCCCACATAGTGCTTTGCAGTGCTGAAGGTGTTTGCTTCCTTAGCACAGATACTCCTCGGGCCTCCTTCTTCCGGCTTCATCTTTTACCTTGAATTCCTTGACGAAAGACCCTGTTTGGAAACTAAATCTATTTCAGGGTCTGAAAAGACTTTTTTCCTACATAAAAAGAGTATCAATATGCCATATGGACTTTTTAGACCCTCTGAAGGTTATTATTTTGGGAGAAAGCAACTACTACAATTCTAGCAAATCATAGAGTGGCTAATGGCTTTAAAATGGCTTAGCTATGACCTTCTAAGCCAAGCAAGCAACTGCAGCAATCATACAAACAATAAATGAGAACTTGAGGTACTAGTGACAGTCAGGCAGATCTTAGTAAGGGAGCGTTTTTATAAGCCAAATATTCACCATAAGATCAATTATAAGGAAGAAATAATGTCTGCAATACAGGCAGCCAAATAGTATCAGCTCCATCAATTCTAGAAAAGGCTTTAAAGCTTGCTGCACTGATGATGTATCTACAAAAGACTCAAATCACACTCTTAATCAGGAAGCGGCAGCATTAGCATTACATGACAGTACATATTGAGCTTAATGGAATGCAGCAGACATCCCTGGAGCCTGCAGAAGAGACATAAGACTAAAGATTCAGCAAATGCATTCGAAGTCTAGCATGCTACTCCAAATGGAAATACAATGCCCTAGTCCACTAAGCGACAGGAGAGAAGACAAAAGAATCAAGACTACAACACCCAAGAAGTAGAACATGATATATTGAACAGCACAAGCTAGGGCTGTTGAGGGAAGAAAGAGCGGCCTCCCACCTGAGAGGGTTGACTAAGCCAATACAAGTCAAGACCTGCCTGCTTGAAAAGTTGCCTGCCTGTCAGAGCTGTGATTTTCCCTTGACTTTCTCTCACCTACATCTGGGAGTAGAAGAGCATATGAGGATGCTGCCTCCCCATGAGCTCCACTTGTCAGGCATGAGGGTTGAGTGAGGACAACTTTAACATTCAGGTTCAGCTGCTGGTGCCAGCAGAGACGTGCCTTAAATAAGTATGCCAGGTGTTCCAGGGAAGCAGACAGACTGCATAACACTTTGCAACCTCCTCATTTAACCATGTAAACATCCACATTTTACTGCTCTCTCATCAGCAACAGAAGAGGCAGTAAAAATTGTGCCTCTGTATGTAGCCTTGACACTGGCTTTGTTGTGTAGGCTTAACAGCAGGCTTTGACACCTCCTCTCTACTTCTAGGCTCCAATGAATCATTCTTCCTCCTTGAGCAGGTTTTGAAGATACTGCAGATGCTCCTAAAGCAGATGGTGTCATCGAGAGCAGCTGCCACCAGGATCAAATGTTTCATCTTGTTTCCCATTTCAGGAGTAGCCATGAGAGCAAAAGAGAGGTCAAGGGTATGCAGCGGACAGAAAAAGCATCAGAACAGCAATGGATTTAAAACAAAAACAAAGCAAGGGGGGGCGGAGGGTGGAGAATGGATTGCATCCATTGTTTCCCTTGCACATACATGTCTTTCAGTATGAAACACTGACATACAGTTAAGCATTGATTAAATTATAAACAAAACCATGCAATTCTTTGACAGTCAGAAAAGGCTTTCCCTCAAATAAAACTGAAAGACTGAAACTGAGATGAATAAGCATGCTACTGTACCCATAACCACCAAATGCTTGCACCACTTTACAATAAAGACAAAATTCAACTAGGCTCTACTATGAAAAGTGCTTACAAAATGACTGTATAAACACAGGTTGAGATGGATCACTGTTTAGAAGCTCAAGATTAAAATCTACCATCACAAACTACAGCGGTCTTCTATACCGCAACTCTTTTCTGTAACAGGTTTTCAGCATTTTTTTTACATATTGTCACACAGCACTGCATCATCTCTTGCCACAGAAGTACTTTCATTCTGTATTTCCTCTAGATAAATCAAGAATATTCAAGATACTTAAATTACAAACAACCAGGTTAGATTCAGTTACAATTCTGCCACATCCATCTGTTCTTCTGTTGCTGTGGAATTTTGATGTTAAGAATACATGGTTTAAAAGAAAAAAAAAGAAGTTTAATTGTAGTTTAATATGGGAAAGCAACTGGTGAAATGGACCTCAACTCAACAGTTTTGTCTCTTCTAATCATGCTATAAACCACAAGTTCCTCAAGTAAAATATTTTATCTTCTCTCTGCTTTGGTAATATCTTCCAAAAACTGGTATTTCCAATACATTAGACAGTCTGCCAGAAACAAGTGTGAAGATTAGTTTTGATCTATTAGAAAGTGGTTCACATTTCAAAATCCACAATGCCACAAACCCCAAAAGGGTATTAATTTGTATGAAAACATAAAACCATCTCTTTTCTTTCATAAAAAACATCAGTGGAAAACTTCAGAGAAAAATTTAAATTCTTTGACTGAAAAGAAGGCTGATAGCATGTAGCTCTTTTTATCCTAGCCTTCCCTTCCTGCGCTATACTTTATCCTGCTGGGAAAACTAATCCTGCAACTTTACACTTGAAGGGCTGAATTTGCTTTATACTTAGTGATGCTTATGCTAATTCTGTTTTACTTAAAATGAAGAGAACCTTCCAGAAATATTTAATAAAATCAGCACTTAAAAATTAAATGCACAGAAAGGAGCTAATTGGGAAGGAAAAAAAAAAAAAAGAAAAGAAAAATAAATCCAAGCTACTCTAGAGTTTCTGGAAAGGAAAAAAAAAAAAGGAAACTTGTTTCCAGCCACGGGAAATATTTAAGTGTTTACAGATCTTACAGACAGGTCCAGACTTTTTTGTTCAAGGACAAATTCAGATCTTCATGCTACTATCCTCAGTATAAGGACAATGAGATAAACCACAAAATTTAATCCAGAAAGCACATTCTCTGTATCTAGTAATGTATCCTGACAGGTACGTATCTGGAGGTTGGTCATACTCATTTTTAAGTTTCTTAAAGTATGCTCTTCTCCATTCCCTAGTCAAATTATCAGGGGGAAGGAGCTCAATCCACAAATGTAACTTAATACTTGGGAAAACAAACAAAACTCCACACAAATCCTCTCCACCCACCCAACTAGAGTTGCCCATCACAGTCCCCTGGCCTAAAAACAAGAACAATCATAAGAGTCCTACAATACAATAAATAATACAATAAAGTTGCTACCTTCAGGTAGACTATTAAGAAAAAGGAGAGTGTAAATTAAGGGAGAGTTGCTAATTTCTCCCTCCTGCCTACACAGACTCCCTGTGCTACCTCACCTCTTCACCAAAAAATGATCTGGTGACTTGCCCCAAGCTCCACACATATTACATGCAGGAGCTGATAGTTCAGTCTTTGCAACTACCCAAGATAAAGTGAGCAGAAGCATCCTCCCAGGCATACAGGAGAGGCTGTACAATTCAAAACTGAGCTCTTGTTGCATCCAAAAGAGAGCTGGAACCTGTTTCATTGTAGAAACATCAGAAGTTTCCCTATCAAAAAGCACAGCCTCAAGGGCTTTTTGGTGATGACATCCAGAAGCACATATGATGTGGAAACGGAAGCCATCAAGAAGGTTACGAAAAACTAAATCTTGGATATCTGCACTACTATTGCCCTTTGGGTATGTGAGCAACATCGTTGTACTGGAAACCTTTATTAGGGAAGCATGTTTTATTCAACAAGACAAAAAAGGAGTCCTGTCTACTTACAGCACTTAGCTCCCTCCTGCTACTTTCATGCTAAGCACCATAAGCATTCTTAAAAGTACAAATAGTAACCACTACTATTAATCGCATCATGTTTGGACACAGGAGATCAGCATTATTTTGTTTTCAAGACAAGAGAATTCAAGTCACAACTTACATGTTTTCAAAATGGAATCTCCTTGGTTCCTCAGCTCAACATAAAAAGGGAAAATATTTGCACAGATGAAATTATCACCCACTGATATGCGCCTGTATGGCAACTAAGTGCCCTGTGGCCAACGAGGTTCAGAAATCATCAGAAACATGTTGACAGATTTGGACTTGGAATGATTTCTTGCACACAAGTAATCACACATTAATCGCCTACACAAAGTAACAGCAAATATAAATAAAAGCAACATGCAGCAAATAAGTAGAAGTGAAAAGGGGCAAATAAAGAGCACAGAGGACTCAGTATTACAAAGAAATGCTGTAAATAGACATTCAAATAGAAAGACTATAGATGAAACAACTGGGCCATCATGTTTTACTAGCACATTTACAGAGGGACTGGAAGTTGCCCCTTTGTGTTCTTAAAAGTACAGCGGACCTTACAAACCATTCCCCTCCTATCACATAGGGAAGAAAGACAATTACTGAAATTAGTAGAAACAGGGTAAGGAAATCCAAACTGGCATCACCAAACTTATTCTTGGTCCATTAGGACACTGGAATACAACGTAAAGAGGCAACCATGCTCCTTCTTATTCCCCCAGTAGGAGAAAATCCTGTGACATGACAGGAAATTCTCATCTGTTGAGCGGCAACATCAATGTCAACACATTCTTCAACGTTGTGCTCCCTATGCCAAACTTCCAGGGCACTTGAAGGAGCCTCTTGTGTCCCTGTGACTCGAAGGTATAAACACAGATGGCCTCAACTGTCATGAACTTTGCGCAAGGAACAAGAGTAGGAGCGGTAAGTGGAGAAGTTTTCTCAACGGCGCACTCTGAACTGTGTTACGGGGCAAAAGCTCTCCTGCCACTGTGACCGCTGTTCTCATTGTGCCAGCTCAGCCTGAAACAGTTCTCAGTTTCACATATCCACAACAAGAAGCAGATACAGTACTAGAAAAATACAGAAAATATATCATGGACATGTAAGACAATAAATCTCTAAAAGGCTGACATTTTTTCTGTGCATTTTGTTATTATTATGCTAACACATACTAAGTCAAAATCTAGACAGTAAAACACCAATTTGACACAGAAAAATTAATGTTAGCACACGGTCATCATCCCACTAAAAATATTTCAGCAACCTCAAAGCAAAAAATACCTGGATAGTACAGTCTACAATTACAACTTAAATGCCTACACTTTCCACAGGTATAGTCAAGTGACAAAGTTGTTACAGCATGTTTTAAGACAAACAAGATGCATCAACCAGAAATCCTAAAGAACAAACCACAACTTTTGTTTTAAAAAGTACTGCTGCTTCTGTGTTTAGCTGTGAATGGCAGGAAAGCTGTCAGCGTGGCTTGTATACACACACAGAAAACTGGAATGCTAAAGCCTGCTATTATATCAAGACATAAGCTCTTGCATGGCACTATTTTGGTTCTTAAAAAAGCAGGCCTAGATAATTGTGCTTACTGTCTGAAAAAAAATACTACGGATGAATGGGTGTAGCAAAAATTTTGTAAGAAGGAGCACTGAGAGTGCTTTTAGACTGCTGGAGAAAGGGATGAAACTGGGAATCTGGAGAAACCTGAGCTACAGCTGAAGCTAAAGTTTGTCTTGATATTCCTGTCTGCTCAGACAGCAAATGGTGCCACCCAAGGGGCTGCAATTGCCATTTACTAGACTAAAAGACAAACTTATCTTTTAACATTTCATCTTTTGCCAAATCCATGAACAGGATATACCAAACCATAGCAAGAGCTAAGTTTATTTTCCATATAAGATGCACATCTCACAACTTCAGTGCCATGCTGGTGAAGCAAACAGTCCAGGCAGGCATTCTTCACACTGTCCCAGGACACTGTCCCTACACTTGCCAGTGGACTGAGAAAGAAGCTGCTGACTGTTCAAGTTAGTCTTCATGGAGAGGTGACTGTGGTTGCCATTCTGCTTATTTTCCCTCAAAACAGCCACAAGATTTCTTTATGACCTGCAGGAGGCATACTGCCATCTCAGCAAAGCTGCAGCAGAAAACATCCTGCGCACCACCTAACTCTTTTCACCCTCAGTAATTCTCTGTGTGTGTGTGGACTAGGAAGCTGATATACAGGGTGAAACGCAATTTGTCTTTTCAAAACTTAGAACCATGTTAATTTATTGCTATTTGCTCATTCTGAAATCCTTTGTCACTACTAAAATATTACATTATTGCAGAAGTAAAAGGCCTAGAATGAGTAGTATTCAGGTTTCATATCTTCATTACATAATGCTTAAACATGATCTTCATATGAAAGTCTTGCAGAGCTATTTGTTACAGATGTACCTAGCAACCCATGTCTGTAATAGGTACAAAAAAGCTCTGGAAAATGTTTCAACATCAGCTACACATCTCACTTTTCTCATTAAAAGTATTTTTCAAAATAAGCTTAATTATGAACAAGAGTTTCATAAAAAACAAAAGCTCCAAACTACAGCCCCACTCATGCCTTCAATCAACCAGGTTTTCTAGACCTGGCAAATTTCAGAATAGATTCTTTCTGCTGTGCCCCCTTTGATACGCACTGTGCAGAATCAACACTGAGACAGTAAATTAACGTCTACAGGAAAAACTATGCATTAATGCCCCTCACTCCATCCAAAATATAAGCTGTACCATGCCCAAAACGCAATTTCCACTGATTCCACTGCAGCAGACTCAGGACTTGATTACAAATAAGAAAAACTACCAATACAAACCCTCCAGTGGGCTCCCCAGGAAAAGTTAGAGGACCTTCAAAACAAAGAATGAAAAAAAAAAAAAAAAAAGGAGGTGGGGAAGTGGAGGGAAAGGGGAGATGCAGAAATGAAAACATCCTGTGTGACGATGGCGACTAGCAAGACCTCCCTTTACACAGAAGTCACTTGTAGGAAGCCCTACTTATCAAAAGTCATGTCTGTAACTCCTTTTTCCACTCTCAGCTGTTAGTAAGACTATACCCTCTACACATGACTATCAATGGAGGAAAGTATAAACTGATACATCAACACTTGAACATCCAGAACTTTACCATGACACTTAGGAGGACCTTTTCCTTCTATCAAACTATGATTTTGGTATGAGAGACATTCTTACCAGTGATGTTCTTGAATTTTTTTCAACAAGCAGTTTTAACTATTGCCAGTATACCACCAGAAACCATTTAATAGCTCGTCTCTAGAAAAGCTGACTGTGTAGAAACCAACTTAAGATCTGAAAAAATATGTAACAGGACTGCCTGCTGAAGGTTCTGTACAAAGCTAAAAAAGTAGTATGGCTCAGGAAGAAATTACTCTATAGAACATATATGGCGGGAAGGGGGAAGACACACATGTGAAAAAACAAACAGAAGAATTCTCGTGGCTTTTAATTAGTCTTCAAATACCCACAGGAAGGTCGGTGGTTGGGACTTCAGCTGAAGAGCTTCCCATGCTACTGAACACTCAAGGAGGGAAGTGGATTAAGCCAGTGCCACAATCAAACCACAAGAAAACCCCGATTTTGATCTTAGAATGTTTCGCTTCTCCACACTGCACAATTCTCACTAAGAACCATACAGGGTAATGGCTGGATTAGACATCAGACTCCTTGATTTACCAGTAAAAATGTTTCTTCTCTTTGACAGAACTTTGGCAATTTATCTCAATTAGGTTTTGCACATAAACAGAAACTGTCTGTATTTAAGAGCCAGACTACCGTAAAGAAGGGCTGAAATCCATCAATCCACTGTTCAAGATTCAGATCAATACCCTAACCAAATCCCTCAGAGAGCAGCATAAATGAGCTATAAAAGAAAAGAAGAAAAAGTAAAACAAAACTCATTACTACAAATTTCTTAGGTTCTTTTATCATTTCTTTTCCAAAAGTAAGCAGAAAGCCAAAAGAACAGCCAACAAAGAGCCCACAAAGCTACTCCGCACCGACACAACCACTCAACTTTTCAATACCTTTCAGTGCAGCTTTACAGTAATGCATTTCTGCTTCTGCTCTCTTCCAGAAACTCATCTTCTGTCTCAACACCAAAGACTACAGGTTGATCATAGAGATGGTATCTCATATATGCTGCTTCCAAGCCCTCCCAACCCAGCAAAGCTTTGTCATTATCACGTTGCTATTGTCTTCCTCACCAAGTCTGTGGTCCACAAACAGGTCTCTGATTAAAGCCAGACAAGTGTGCTTCATAACCAGTCATTATCACCTGGTTTCAAATGCTGCCTGATTAACATTTCCTTTTTTTTTTTCTTTTATTAAGTTATAGCAATTTTTGATACACTCCAGCATTGTTTTTGGAATGAGTGAGACCGGCAAGCAAGTGCTGATAGAATGGAATAAGCCTTCGGTCTGGGTTAATGCAAGCTTGGCAGAAAAAACCCTGAGAATAACAAAAGATCAAAAACCATAGGGAAATGTTAGAAGCAATCACACCTCTTTTTCAAACACTGCACATGGACCAACATGTATTCTTCGTATCAAACTGCTGAGCTTAGTCCCTGTGATCTGAAATTATAAGTTAATGCTGCGGGGTGGCAGGGAGGCTGAAGAAATTATAGTTATGTACACTGAACAACCAAGTATTACTGGTACTGCATTAGTCAAACTGCAGAACGTATTTATATTAAAAGTGGTAAGATATAAAATCAGCACTAATCCTAGGACCAGCATCTGAATAAATGCAATATGCATTTACATTGACCTGCCAAGACAGACTCACTATAGATGCTAAACAGTTAAATAGCACCTAAATACTTTTTCAAGGGGCTGTTTATAAATATGTCAGTTGCACTTTTAAATAAAAATGAGGTCAAATCCATCTCAAGAGAACTGGGAGTTGTCATGCAAAGATCACATTAAACCTGTTGTACTTTCTTGAATGCTGGGTTTGTTACAATATGTCACTTAACTTTGCTTCCTCAACTTTATTTTGCTATGAGGCCCTTAGTGACATGGTTTAGTGGTGTTAATGACTAGCCTTGACCTTATAGGTGTTTTCCAACCTAGATGATACCACGATTCTGTGTCTTGTATGCGAATCAATTTAGATACAGTTTCAAAATACTCCATACACTTCCCGGCATGGCAATTCTCTCATAAAGCAACATCTCTATAAGAACCCAAATTCCTGGTTTTCCAGACCCTTGGAATCATAAGAGAACATACATTTGTCAAAATCTTTTTAGCATTTTATTCTTGATACCAGGATATTTATCCACACAGGTCTGGAGAAGGCATCCTAAAATTAGTTTTAACTGTAAATGAGTAGAAGTCTTCTTTGTCCAAGGGTTGCTGAAGAAAAAAAAAAAAAGGAAAAAACCCAACCCTCCTAGTAACCTTTTAGAAGAAACATCACTAGTATAAGCTAAAACATAAGCAGAATACCTACAAGAAGACAGACTGAAAAGTCTAAGGCTGCTAACCCACCCAGGTATCCAGGAAATATTGTCACACTTCAGGCACTATGAGTTGTGCATATAGCACAGAGCAGACGCCTTCATAGCCAAAACCCAACACACCATAGATATCCCCTGGACTTTGTGCTACTAGTGGAAACATAACCCCAGCTGCACGCTTTACTGAAGCACAAGTCACTAGGAGGCTGGCTGGCAGGTTCCCCAGTCCTGAAGCAGCACAACCAGCCCAGCACACTATAAAAGGCTGTTGTTCTAAGCCAGAACCAGTTGGCCCAGTACCCACCCTACCATGATCTGTGGGACATCAAAGGCTGGCTGTGACCTGAGCAGACAATTAGGATGTGTTGGTGTAGAGCTCTAAGAGGTCACTCACAAATGAATTTTTACTGCAGTACAACCTCTCTATAAAGCAGTATTATTGGCTTCTTTGCAAAACTAGCTTCCAGGTTTTCTCTGAAACACAAGAGAAATAACTGCAACACTGTTTTGTTTGGGGTTTTTTTCCTGTGTAAAGGTTACTGCAAAATTAAAGTGCAATTCTTAAGACAAGCTAAGTAGGTTTTAACATAGTTATAATGTAATTTTAGTTTGTAAAGGACAGATACCATGGTTCTTTCCCTTAAATATACAGGCACCCATATTAACTGATACACTAATGAGAAGTGGGAGAAGCTGCCGCGGAGTTATTAGCAAAGCCAAAAATCACAGCTTGTTGCTGAAGACATTCAAGTTTCCCCAGTAAAGTACAACATTCCCTTCAAAAAGTATAAACAGCACAAAATAAAGCTTCTTAGTTTTGTACACAGGCTACAAAGAACAAATCAAGATGTACTTCCTTACAAACAAACACAGTTGTGCTTTTTCTCTGTTAAAGAGATCACTAGTGTCAACACCATCTATCCCACCACATAGCACTGCCCTTCCCATCAACCCAAACCCCATGGTGCTGTCCCAGAAGGTTTATTTCCTCTCCTGGTAATGCTGCTCCACAAAACATTACTTAATCTTTTAACCACCAGTTTTAAATGTATGTGCGAAACTACTGAAGACAGACCTGATGCATGCAAAAATAGGGCCAAGGTGTCAAGATACCTCTATACCACACCAGGTTTTTCATCAACGAAAGATAAAATATTCTTTGATGATCCAGAAGTAAAAAATCAGATCAGATTTCTTACTTCTTCACCAATATTTAGCATGGCTCCAGTAAGGCTAAAGATCACTCACTAATCAGAGATTAGCCTGAGTCCCCTACACTGAACAGCCGCAGAATCAACTCACACATTCTTAGGACAGAACTTAATTCAATCCCGTACTGGGGAGTTCACAGTGACCAACTCTGGCCAGCTGTAAACCATCAGTATTAATTGGTTTTATTTTTCTTCCATAGCAAAATGCAGACCTTGTGCAGGCAGCTACGATAGCTACCGAACAGCAAAAAGCATGAGAACCTGGTGTTATGAATGACATTAAAAAATAAGTAAACAAATAAATAGGAAAACAAAGCTGTTAACACAATCAGTACACAAAGCCACATGCTTTCATTTTCAAAATCTACATTGTGCCTTGGGTATAAAGCAACTTGATTTTCCTAATTTTTAAGGGAACTTCAGAAATTATCTCATAATTCAGGTGCTCAAAAAAAAGTTTCAAAGAAAAATATAGAAACCCAAAGGTTCTTAAATTATTTTCATGCTTCTACTTCAGTTTAGACCATTCCCCTGTAGTACCTTCAGTAGGAGGAAGCACCAAGCTATGGCATTTAACTTTCAAACGCTGCCAAACAAACTGGAACACAACTGACAACATGAGAGAGCAAATTTTGCTTGCAAATTAGCATATCAGGAACTCAGGCACCAGTTTAACAACATTAGGGCCATGCTTAATCATCTTAACTCACGCAATCAGCAATATCACTATAAAACCCAGGAGAAGAAGTGCCCCCTTCTTAAAAGAAGCATACATGCTCATGCACCTTGTTTAACTGAAATGAACCTTTTAAGTAATGCTGCTTAGGAAGATCCTTAGGACTTCCTCCTTTCTCCTTTTCACCCTCCCCCTTTTATTAAAAAGAAACAAAAAAACAAACCAAACCAAACCAAAACCAAAAAAAGCCAGTAAGAGTTTATCTTACTGAAACTCACTTCATTGGAAGAAAACCTCTTCAGCTCAAAACACTGGTTTTACAGTTTTAAAACAAACAAATGAAACCTTCTAAAAGTTACATTGTAGCATTTGAAATTAACTCAAATAAAAGTATGTCTTTTCCTTCTTTTTCTTTTCTTACCCAAATCATTAGAGCAGACAGAGCTTACCAGACTTCACAAGACTGCATTCTGAGAGTTCCCAGGATACAGTAAATGTTAGCTCCTGCACATTTAATTACGTATTTCCAAATCACAGCTTTTAAAAACAAAACCATTTCAGCCACGATATGATGAAAATGTAAGAGTTAAATGCAACAACCATACCATCACAGCTCAACGTTAGCACTGTACTTCAAGTACTGAAATACTTATTTCTGAAAAACATTTTATGTTCCACAAAAAAGTTACCAACTATAAAGAAACTATTATATAACTGACTCAAAAGAATTTAGTATATCATATCAAAGCAGAGCTATGTTCAACAGCAGTAAATCTCAAAACATCAAAAAGCACTATTTTTTATAGCATTCAATAATCTTGGAAATGTTACTATGGTCACACAAAAGTAAATTCTGCTTGCTTTTTCCTACTAATTAAAAAAGCAAGGCGCAAAAAGCAAGATGACTGAAGCCTAGGGTAAGATGAAGAGAGAAATAAACCAGATGGCATGGGAATACATATAGAGATATTTAAGTTATCCCCAAATCATGCAAAAAGAAAGATCAAAATGTTTGCGTTTGCCCTATAATCAGTGTTCCTTTAGGAAAGAGTATTCATGTATTTTTCTGTAAAGTACAGTGCGAATTCTAATTAAGATACAGCTGAAAGCCAGGATCCACCACCATACAATTAATTTTAAATCCAACTTCTAGCCAACCAGGGTACAGATAGAGCAAGACAGACATAATTACAAAGTCCATCAGCAGTAAGCCACTGGGAGAGGTTGCAGACTTTCCTGTATTTCTTCTTTGTCCTGACTGCTAAGCTATTTTTGTCAAAATATACCAGGATACAGTCACAGCACTTAAATACTAGCTTGAGTTTGCAACATGTATTTTAAGGCACTAATTCTGAAAATAATGACAATTGCACTCCTATTTCTCAGGGCTGCATTGTCCAACACAGAGCTGGAGTAGGTACTGCATTCACACCTTCATTTCTGTCTTTTGGGAGGAACTCCTCCCTTCTCTGCTTCATATCTCTCTCCAACTGAAAAACTGTATTTTACCAAATTTTTAAAAAAAGCCATTATTTTGAACATAATTCCAAGAAAAATAAGAGTTAATTTGGGAAGTCACAGAATCAAAATGGTTTGGGTTGGAAGGGACCTTTAAAATCATCTAGTTCAAACACCCTGCCATTGGCAGGGACAACTTCCACTAGAACATGTCACCCAAGGCCGTGTCCAACCTGGCCTTGAACACTGCCTGGGCTTAGGGCATCCAGAACTTCTCTGGGCAACTTGTTCCACTGTCTCGCCACTCTCACAGTGAAGAGCTTCTTCTCTGTATCTAAATCTACACTCTTCCAGTTTAGAGCCATTCCCCCTTGTCCTATCCCAAAATGCCCTTCTAAAAAGTCCCTCTTCAGATTTCTCATAGGCCTCCTTTGGGCACTGGAAGCTGCTCTAAGGTCTCCTCTGAGCCTTCTCTTCTAGACTGAACAACTCCAACTCTCTCAGTCTGTCTTCATAGGAGAGGTGCTTCAGCAGCACTCTGATCATCCTTGTGGCTCTCCTCTGGACTCGCTCCCGGTCCTTCTTATATTGGGGGCCGCAGAGCTGAAAGCAGTACTGCAGGTGAGGTCTCACGAGAGCAGCAGAGGAGAATCATTTATATTAGAGTGGAAGAGCCATTTACAATGTTGTCATGATGTGTGATCTGCTCTGCCATAGTGTTCACATTCATATATTCATTTCCTCTGCATGACAGACTTTCCTCTACGAAAGTCTTCAGTGCAGCTGCTATAATCCATGCCCTGATGGAAATTTGCAATTTTTGCCAATTTTGAGAAGAGAGGCAAAAATAACATGTTCCACCTCAGAATCAACTTTTCACATTAAAGCGAACTGACATCTTCATACTCAGACAACACAATTTGCAGTCCCAGGTCTAAACATGGAATAGCAACAACTACTCAACTATACTTCTGTAATTTCCTATTTATTTTACAGCACCAACATTGAAGAGGAATATCCAGTAGCAAGACATATGACATCTAGTTTGACATTTCTGACTAACTGCAAACCCATGAACCTACTTCTTGCTTTATGTCTCAAAGCAATATTAAGGGTGCACATTTTAAATGTTAAGATTTCCTTTCAAATCTGCAAGTACCATTTGAGCACAGCAAAAAAAAAAAAAAAGAGTATGTCTTCATATAATGCAGTCAATTCACATTCCATCATCCCATCATCATATGTGAACCATTTGCATATCAGAAAGTAGCAGCAAAGATTATCAGTAAATTTGCACTAACCATTTTACTACGGTTATCCCACCCAAACTGGGGAAATCAAATGAATCTCCAGTGCAGTGCAAAGGGCTTCCTGTAAGAGTTTCACACAGTAGTTGAAAATGTGATCACTAATTAGCTTTATGTAATAGAAGTCTCATCTAGTGAAATGTCCAGAGATAAATTCTTAACTTTAGGGCCAGAACTGATAAATTTAAGAACACACCAGAGTTAAGGTATTTGTACACATTTTCAGTTACAGATCATAGTATATCTGGCCATGCCCAAGCCTATGACTTTGGCTCAACAAACATCCTGACCTTTACTTTTTGTGTTCAAACTCATATGCCAAAACCAAATATATCTTACCAGAGCAGCAACACTACTGCAACAGTACTGGTAAAAACCAAACCTTTTTCAACCATTTCTTGTATGTGTCAGGGAATTCTTCATGCAAAGTCAAACTGGTAGTGAGGATCATCTTAGCTAATGTAATTGTCTTTGTATCAAAGCAGACAGGGAATGCTGACAACAACCACTACAGAAAAAGTTAAAATAGTTTGCTTTCACTTCCCTCAGCCATCCACTCCACCTCTTGGCCCTACACCTCTGCAAAGCTCATGATCACTACAAAGCAGAGATACCCCAAGCCCAGACTGGCTGAAACACTCTCCTTGGACCCAGAGCTCCCAGAACACTTGAGTTGCATGGCAGGTTGAAAACAGTGTCTAATTCTAGCCCCAACTCATGCCTGTAGAAGGTCACCTACCTCTGTAAACAAGCTCAGGGCTTAAGCAAGCACATATAATTGCTCATGATCTATTTTTTCTTTCCCCCTACAGAACTCCACCTGATTTTCATCACAAAGGGAGTCCTTGCGATGAGTTGCCTCATACCTTTTTAACAATACATTATTCACATTCTGCTTTGAATACACATAATTTTCCCTCTTCTCCATGGCACAAGTCCCCAAGTCCTTCAGACATGATCATTCCACTAAAAGCATTCCCATACTTACCTCCACAATGTTTATTTCCAATTTTTGCACTAGAAAACTGAGACAGAGCAATTAACATCAGTAATTATCCTGGTTTTGGCATTTAAACCATGACAGTAATGTTGCATATTCAGCTTTGACATCCACAACATGGCTGAAATGAAATTATACAGAAAGCAGTTGGCAATGAAAACACCTCTCTCCAAGGTCTAGAAGACTCAGAATAACAGCTTTTCCCTGTGATGTCACTTCCACTCAAAAATGCAGATATACACTATATGCAAGAAACAACAGAAAGAAATTTTCAAGGACTCAGTTACTTTATTTAAACCCTATTCTTGATCTGATAAAAGTTATAGGGAATATTATATATATTTTTCATTACTTTCATCATGATAATTAATCCATGCTTAATGAAAACTAGTCTTTAGGTACTTCCTGTTTAGAAATAATTCAGTCATTTTCTCTAGGCTGAGACAAAATTAAGATAGAAAACCCACAAAGCATTTGACTTGAAATGTATTTTAAAGAGAAAAAGCAAATCATAAGTTCAGCAAGACCTGTGATGTGAATAAGCATTTTGACGAGCCCAAATTTTATGTTCAGAAGGCTGCAGATATACAGATTTGAGATGCAGCAATTAGAACACCCACAAAACACAGAAGAAACTGTGGTGCAGAAAGACTAACTTCCCTAAATCACTTTTGACAGAACTCAAGAACAACTTTATTTCTTGAAAAACTTTGAAAAGTCCTAACCACTGGTATATCTTGCAATCCAACAGCCAGAAAAAAATGATTCATTACAACCTCCCAACATGCCACACCTATTTATTACATTTATTTACAAGTGCTCAGAACAGCTTTGTTGTAAGTTCATAATAATGTTCATAACAAATATGAGTTTGTTATGATGTCCAATAACAAACATTGGACATTTGGCGTTTATGTCATGTCTCCAGATCAGAATTTATTTAATTTTGAAAAAAGTGTAACTAATCTTTATTTTAGAGTCTTACTGAAAAAGTTGTCCTTAACATAAGAATATCTCTTAAGGGAATGCAGAGTTATTTTTCCTGTTAAGCACTTTCTTATGCATTTATCTTCTACAAAGCAAAAGAGGGGATCAAAGAAGTGGCTCCCATGCTCTTCAGTTTACAGTGTTATACAGTATTTTACAATATATAAACCCTATTTAAGACCACACTGCTAAGAGAGCTTGGCAGACCAACACAAAAATATATTTAGACAAAAATTCTGTAGCATTAAACAATATTAAAGAAATTACTTAAAATGATATGTTCATTTTATTGCCTGTTAAGATGTACAATCCTAGTGCATGAATAGTGAACACAGACAACAGATCCCCTTGCACCACTATTAAGAAAGGCTTCCAAGTGCTCAGCTGGGAAACCCAAGAAGCTACTTCACAATACATCGCATTTGAACTGAAAAACACAAGGACAGCATAAAATTGAGAACAGAGATAAGGCAGCCAAATGAGACTCTCCTCCATAAACAAAGTTGTGTTGAAACCATTAAGAAAATTAAGCACACTTTAGTGATTTTCTGAAAGACAGCTAGAAAAGAAAATATTTTTAATACTAAGAATTCTACCTAAATGCAGACACTATACAACATCTGATCTAGTTAGACTTAGATCCAAAGCCAAGATCTCAATCCAATCTGCAAGGTCAGAAATCCTAAAGCATCAATGATCCAAAATCACTTTCTCTCACTGACATAAAACCAGCAAAATATACCTCCAAAATTGTAAAGCTTTAACCATGGCATATTTATTATCTTGTACAAGCTATTATTTCAACATAACATACTACAAAATGGTTTTAGTGATTACGGTGGGTTCGTGTCTTACACAATAATAATAATAATGCATGCAATCATATTTCAGCAAAACCTTTATTTGGCGTTAGGCTTTTTTCTTTATTGTTTTCTTAAATGCACTGTAGGAATAAGCCAAATTATCTTGATGAGAGAGAACTGGTCTTTAAAAGTCTCATTCATTTTCAATATTAAGGTTTGGTTTTTTTTTTCATGGAAAAGGAAAAGAAAAGAAAAAGGCATTTATCATTAAAAATGCAGTATGTATGACAAATTTCCATGCATAAATGTACACTTACAAAAGCATCTGATAAAATAAATTCACAGAACATTTTATGTGGATTCCCTAGATCAGCCACTAAAACCCTCAGATACCATCTGGGCCATGTGCCTGTGAGAAACCTAAACAGATCCAGAGCAAAACCAATAAACTTGACACTATTGTTGCAATGCAGACTTGCAGACAAAGGAATAAAGAACTTGAATTTCCAGAGATGCTGAGCAACACAGTGTAGCACAATGAAATTCCTTACAAGGAAACTGCTCAACATAGGCAGGTAACAGCCATGCTGCAAGCCTTCCCATTTCACCAGTCTGCCTTTACCTTCTGGCTATCAATGGAAAGGAGGTAATGAGAGGCCCAAAAAAAGTAAAAATTCAGGACCAAAACCATAGCAACCACCTGGCTTTTCGCAGCACTTAATGAATTTGCTATAGCTGGCTCTAAAATTAAATTGAGATTTGACATTCTAGACAACATAATGGGATACTCCCTGGCAAATGAAATTTTATGCAAGTTATGTATGCACATGGTATCACTGAAGATCAACTCAGCCAGAGATAGAGACAAAGCTCAGCATTTACACATTGTGTTTTCTTCCAGTCCAGCACACATTACACACAGGTTTCAGCCAAACAATGCTGTACAGAACAGGACTGCAACCAGCTTTGCCAAAGATTTCGTTCATGGATTTACAAATTTTCAGTTAATACCAATACTGCTGATATCCTACCATGTCCTAAAAACCTGAGGTGGAAATTATCTGACCTCCGTATCTGGAACTGCTTCTCTGCATTATCAAGGAACATCTTCCTGCCCAGTCTACACATTGCTCTGCCACTTGCAGCAACTCTGCCTATGAAATACTCCTGACTAGTGCAAAGAGGTCAGGAAAACAAGATAGGTTCATGAACCAAGATAACAAATTCATATATTTCAATTATTAGCTCGTGTAGTGTAATGTAAAACCCTGGCCTATACATTTTCAAGGCCAGTGATTTTTAGAAAAATAACTCATTAAATATCTCAAAGTTCATGTCTGCAGTCTATACCTAAGTCAGCTTCATGCTACTCAATGGGGGAGGCAAGGGTGAACCCATTAAGGCAAACTAATCAGACCCTTAGCCTACAGAAGTAGTTCATGCATCTTACAGAAAGTCTCCTAATATGCCTTAATGGCAACTAGAAGCCTTAGAAACTTTAATTTTGCCAGGAAAAACAAAACAACAACCCAAAGGCTGCCTGTACACTGGCAGAGCAGCAAAGGAAAGCTGTTGCAGCATATCCAAATAGAGAACAAATCAGATAGACTGAGCATTCCAAGGACCATGGCCACAGAAAGTGGTGAAGGAGCCGAACAAGAAAGTTGTATTTTTAATACACCTTCCTGGGAAAAGGGAAAAAATACCACCAACACTGTAAGATGAAAACAATGCAACTAAATTCCCTCTTGAGAGTAGCTCTTTTGTGATTTGGAAGGGATTTAGTACTGCTTTTTCTGATTTTATTATTTGTAAAATTCAGGTTGTACCTACATAGCTCATTCCAAGTCCAGCCCAAGCCAAGAACTAAATGATGGAGCAGCAGAAGACAACAAGCCAGTTGATCAATTACAAGGAAAAGCCTACTGTTGTTTAAGGCTTGCTTGAGGGGAAGGGGGAGAGGTGTGGGCGGTGTTGGTTTGAAGACTTAAACTTTTTATATTATTTTTAACCACGCCAACTTAAGTCAAATGGCCTTTAACAAACTAAAAGAGCAAATCTGTTGAAAATATAACACACCCTCTATCTTCAATTAAAGGTTACGTGAGCTCTCAAATAACATCACTCTTTCTCATAAAAGCATTCAGAAGGGAAAAACAGACACTGATGCTTATTTTAAAGATTAAGAAGTGACCTTAATACCTGAATATTTTCATTACAGTGATGCCTAGAGCCTCAAATATAGCCCCTTTTAGATAACCTTATTTCATCACCATTAAACACTCACACACCAACTGAAAAACAGAACATCACGATCTAAATGCGAAGTAGATCTGAAAAATCACTGCAGATGTTCAGAAGATATTGTATGAAGTGTTTAAGAGAACATTAAAACTGAATAACAAGAAGCTTTCCTGAAAGAAAGAATTGCTAAAACCACATCTGTCAATCTTCTGTCGACTTCTGGTTGAAGAGCTCCCAACAACTTAATCAACCCCTCTTTCCAGAGGATCATAAATGAAGAAGATGACCTCAAATTATATAAGTGCTCCAAAATAGCAAGATCACATGGTTACCCAAGCCTAATAACTATCACTTCCTAGAGTTATTTTTCCACAAAAGCATGCATCAGGAGAAGGCTATCCACAGGAAAAACAAATAGAAAAGAGAAACAGAAGCAATAAAGGAGAAAAAGATGCCTATTAAAATAACACATCACGATCTATGTAGCAACTTAACAGCTGTATTGGTAATTTTTATATTTACTAACCAGCTTTATTTCCCCAGTACAAAAGTTCTGATATTTTAAAAGAAAGCCACACATGCGCACATCTGACAGGTTGACTATCACAGGAAAGAAAAGACTATACTTGAAAAGCAAGGCTTCTGGTGCACTAACATCAACAGGACATAGCTCAACTGCAGCAAATGAATCCACAATTCCAACTATATTTTACATCATTTTTCCCAAGGAAAATACCTTATCCTACACTACAGCTACATTTTCCCACACAAACTCCATTTTGAATACTACCAAGAAGCAAAAAGCCACCAGCTTCACTTTCTGAGGCCCACGGATACAAGTGGTACTTTATTTAAGACACTGTCTAATCCAAATTGCTTAGTATGCAAGGCCTGGATCCTGCAAACACCTGCATATGCCTAACCTGATGCATATAAACTGGATTACTCACATGTTGGAAGGTAAATACATGAGTAATAAGCATGTCTGTGAATCAGCAATTACATGCAGGTAAAAAAAAAAGCTAAGGTGGAAGGAGAGGGGGCATGGTAGAAGAGGCAAGAAAGTTGTCACAAGCCATTAATGGGCATAAAAGTCGATGCCCCCAACTGGGTATTTAGGAAAGCGGAAAGCTAACTCTAGAAGTAAATTTAAAGAACATTAGCTTTCAGGGAGGTAGGGAGAAGGAGACTTTCTTTGGTTCATCATCCAGATACACAATAAATTGTAAACTATGTGAAATGTGCCAAGAAACAACCCTGATATTGCTCCTCTATACACCTGCCTCTCTCTTCCCCTTCCTCCCCCAGCAACTCTCCAGCTGAAACATTTATTAGCTTTAGATTCTCATTTTCTTTCTTTCTCCAGCTTCAGGCCATCATGCGTAGACAGCTTCTGAATGAGGGTGGTATGTGATGAGGCCTATTCAAAATTCAATTCCTTTATCAGCCAACTCAAAACCAAAATAATTCTAAAAAAAAAACAGCCGCTCTCCAGAACAAACTTATTACTGCTGTGAACAAGCAAACTGCTAAGCCACTAGACTGACAAATTATGAAATTAGACAGTTTGGAAGTTGTGAGGAAGGAGGAGACAGGCTCCTAAATCAAGCCTGCTCAACTTCTCTGACACCAGTTTGGGCAAGAAGGACCTTCCAGTTATAATAAGTTGCTCTGTACTGCCCAGTAATCTTACATTGTCATGAAAAATACCCTTAAATGTTCACCTCAAATGGCCAAGTTCTTCCATCAGCTTTTTCAAGATCCATCAATTCCAGGTACCCTGACTACTACCACCAGCTTTTTAAGGCTGCAATGGATGCTCTGTGGAGAGGAGACTCCCCTCGCACAACAGCTTACAACAGGAGACTCCAATTTTAACCGTATTTGTTAGCTACAACAACAAGAGATGCTGGTACTACCCCATTGCCAGCAACATACCTGATGATGCACCACAAACTATGGCACACATACAAATATACCAATTATACAGCAAACACTGTGTGCTAGGTATTTTGAACTGGTTTCTACGCTAAAATACTATGGGCATCCATCAACATCTTAGTACTTCTGTCCTGCATTCACAAGAATTAATATATCAGAATAACACTGAGAACTCCAAAATATGGCCCTTTTGGAAAAGTCAGTCTCCAACATTTAAGGTGTCCTATCACTGCTCACCTCTTCAGGGGACAGCACCTTTTTCTCACACTATAATTAGAAAAGCATTGGCTTGCCTCAAGCCAAAGCTCAGATGATGCAAAATTTCCAGCTCCTACATCAGAATGATTAAGCTTTAAATTATCACTATTCACAAAAAAAAAAAAAGCAGCCAATGACTTGTATCTTGAAGGTCTAATGCTTCAGTGTTGACTTCTCAATATAATTTGGAATGACACAGAAGCCTTATGTCTCAACTTCATTACTGCAGCTCTTTTCTAACAAGTAGTTGTTACGTGTTTCTAACACCCACTAACAAGTTTTTCCATCTCTATCAATACTACAAACACTTTACATAAGGAAATGTTTTTGCTTTTTAATAAATTTCAATTGAAAAAATCCAAAACCAAACAAACCAACAGCAACAACAAAAAATACACCACCAAAACACAGGAAGCAATCGCCTGACTTTAACACCCAAAATGTGATGGGGGACTCAAGAGCTCTGAAAGAAGAAACCTCTGCTCTTGTAATTTTAGAGCATAAGAAATTGTTAGGAATAATGTAAAAAGTAAAATGATTTATCAAGACTTACTGGTATCTTTCTAATGGTGAGGGTTCTGAATAAGGAATTGTAATGCTATGAAATAACAACTGAAATAACAATTAGGACTAAAGAGAAAAAGATAAAGAGAGTTAACAAGAGCAAGGGAAGTTAGGAAGCAAAATGACAGAAACAAAGACAGAGGTAAAAAAGAAAAGAAAGTGGTAAAAGCAAGCAGCAAAGGAAAAAAAAAAGTCACTACTCATGTGGTGGCTATGGTCTCAACTACCTAGACCAGAGGTCCAAAATACTCACTGCAGCCAACAATGGTTAAGACATTGAGAAGAGTAGTTAAATTAAGATAAAGATCTGAAACCTTGGAGACAAACAACATTTAGCTTAAATAAATAAGGAGCAAGTAACAGAAAGTTATTGGCTTTCCTTACTGATCATGACTGAAAGTGGAATTTATGCTTCCATTTCAGGATATTCATTCACAGAAATAACAAGCTAAAAGAACCCTTCAAAAATGTGCCAGTTTCTTTTCAGTAACTTTGTAAGACACCAAGTTCTGTGCATGCCCAAAGCAACTTGACAGTTGTAGGCACGAAGACCACAGAAATTATTATTCTTTTTACACTGACAAAAATAATGTCTTCATGAGTTTAACGCGGCCAGCTCCCCCCTCCCCCCACCCAACCACAGCAAAAGTGTAATTAAGAACTACCACCCTTGGGATTTGTGAACTACTAAAACATGCATTTCCTTCTTTGGGATTGAGAGTCTGCTTCCTTCCATTCACTTATTAGACATTTCATTAGGAATACCCCTCCAGACACTTGCTCAAAACTTCCTGCATGTTTTTACCCTGGCAGTTCCAAAAGAGACCACAAATCTGAGATCATGAGAAGACGCAAGTACTGAAAAACTAGCACTGGGCATATTATCAACTTAAATTACTACTCAGTGCTGCCGAAGACCTGTACTTCTCCTAATGTGACTTCTGAACGCTGCCTGCTTTTTCATCTACACAGTTTAAGAAATCCTGTAACAAGGCTTGTGAAGCTACCCTGGGAACTAATAACAGGTCTGGAGAAACCCAGACGTACTGCTCTACTTCTCCCATTCTTCAATTTTCAGTGACAAAAGGAAGTATAAATTGTACTTAATTGCAAAATTGTCAGTTCGGTCACTGAGTCAATACAGTATGCTTTTACAACTTCTCCTCATTCTCCTCTTTCTGCTTATCAGGGAATGTATACTTCCAGCGTTATTTCTCATCTCCCAGCACTTTTACTGCTTTCTTCCCCTACCTCACTATATGGCCTCCTGAGCCCTGCTTTCTTCTCACTTACTCCTACAGGACACCACGTCCCACCTCCACATCTCACACCCTTTCTCCACACCATCTCTTAGCTCCTTACTAGCTCAGGTGCTCACTCCCACCAGCCACCAATTAACCATTTCTGGGAACCAGTCAACACTCTAGGGAATGCGGAAGAGGGGGCACAATGTGGAAGCCCCCGCACCAGCCCTGAGCAGCCATTGCTCTGGTTCCTCAGGGCCGGCCTTGGAAATACTGTGTTTCTCACGGGTATCCTCAGTGCTGTCAGCAACAAAAGTGGATCTCAGCTCTCCATCTCCTAAATTCATAGAGAGTTTGCCTTTTGCATTTGTTTTTAAATACATCAAAAGACTTTGCAATATTCAGAAGTCAACTTCATGATTTCAAATCCAATCCTGAGACTTTTCTTGTTATAAAGCAGAGGAAGGAAGTTGATACAATCCCTCTAAAAAGCTACAGAAGTTTGAATTCTAGTTTCTCCTTTCTCCTATATATGCCCAAATTTACTTTTTGGACTGGAAAAAAACACTTGACCTCTGACCCAACACCATTAGAAAAATAAGCCTTATTAAATAATAGAAGGGAAACTTTAAAAATCAACCTTCAACCATCCACCTTCTTTCTTTCCTGTCTCTTTAAAGACCTTCAAAAATGCAATCAATTTGAAATTCTAGATTTTGAAGTTTTAAAACTTCAACTTCCATCTTGAAGCTGTTAAATAAAACACCTCTGAAGCCTAACACGCTCTGCTTTTAAGATCCAAAAAGGTGCTAAATCCTTAAAGACGGCATTATGTTATGGTTCAGCTTAGATACACACTCACTAATTGCTGCTGCATGGGTACAGAAAAAAAGACCAACTGCTAATACAAAAGAAAACTGAACCTAAAAGTTTAATAGCTGTGAAACCAGCAGCAAAGCTTTTGAACTTCAACAGTCCACTCAGCTTGAGGAGAAAACACTAGGCGCACTTCTGCAGTCCCACAAGCTCAGCTCAAAAACAAATTCCAAGCTTGACAAGCAAACCCGACTTTATCCCACTTTTTTAATATTACAAAAATTTAGTACAAAGCTCGACATTATCCGAAGCAGTCTAAAGACTACACAGTTTCATTAGATTTCTGTTCTAGCCCTTTTAGTTACATTTAAAACAAAATATACCTTAAGTGTACTTGTCACAGTGAAGTAACTTCCACTTTATTCTTGTATTGGACATATTTCATGTTACAAAATTCACATTATATCAACTATAAGAATGAAATATTATCTGCTTAGAAAGCTATCTAAGAGGTAACTGAATGCTCAAAAGTCATTTATTTTCCTATTAGAAGGGATACATTATTCTATCAGGATACAGGATTTCTCATATGTATGATAGAAGGAATTTGCCAAATCAAGTATTTAATAATAATCCATCAGTTCAGTCCAAAATAAGTAAATAAAAGCACTTGGCACACTACTTAAAGAATCAGTCCCTGTGCAAAGTACTGGGAGATTTTAAAATCAGCCTAACAGTCACTTTCACATAGAGCTAATTTCTCACCGAAAAGTTTACACAGAAGTGTAGTGTAGTAATCAAAGGTCTTACTCAAGGAAGAAGAAAAATTTCTGAACATGACTAAGTGAAACTGAGCTAACTGCACTTTGTTTACCTTTTGCTTTGACAGAGGGTAGTTTCCTGATAGATTCTGCACTGTTTACTAACACTCTTAGGCACACCACTCTCCAATCAGAAGCAAAACTAGCTTAAAAATTCACATTTTACAGGAGAAACTAACTATTCCACAGTTTCAAATTTCAAACAAGCAATCAGAAGCTACTATAGCAAGACAAATATATTTAAATGGGGACTAAACTGGTGGTCATTCTACAAAGAAAGCTCCAGTCCTTTTCCGTCTGTAGTCAGGCCAGCTGCTTACTTCCCTCTGTGTTGTGCAGATAAATACTTATAAAAATGTCAGCTCTACACTGTCCAGCCACCCACAAGTAACAGTCTTGAGTTTCCACCCCAGTTTAAGTACTACCTTTAAAGTTCAATAGGAGGTGATGTTTAAAATATGAAGGAAGAAAACACAAAGTAATGGTACACACTGCATACATTAAAATGGAAGGAAACTTACTTTTCCCACTATAGTGAGCATATGCTCACTAAAATAGTAACTGTATGCTGAATTCTGTTAACTTTGAACAAAAACATGTTTCTGATTACCTTCCCATTTCCTTCACAACAGCAGTGCACTGGAAAAATAAATTAACAAACACTACTACCAGAACTTATCAGTTATAAAGAATTTTCATTCCAAAAAGCACTCCGGGGATGTGCTTCATACCAGCCTCCTCTTACAAACAATACCGAAATTAAGTGCACCCCTGTAAATTGTCATTTTTCATATACTAACGGTAATTTTAAAAATTAATTCAGCTGGATAGTTTCAATTAAATGGATGTTTAAGATACATTATTTTTTTTGTCTTCAGGAACTGATGCATTTCACCTAATACACACTGAGGACTGTTTCACTTAGTATTTTAAATACAGAATCCAAGAGCTCTCCTTGCTACTGCGCTTCCAGTTTGCTACAACACTGAAAGAACAAAAAGCGACTTGACTCATCTGCCTTCAACATCCCTGGTGTAAAGGAGAAAAAACCCAAACTGGCACCAGGAGAGCAGGCGGATGGTCAGACTTCCTAGAGGGTGTAAAACACAATTATATGTGAACACAGGTTCATACAAGAAACTTTCTACTGCAGTTACCCTTAAACATTAACTCTTCGCACAACACATCCAGGACAAACTCGCACGTACACCAGTTTTCAGGGGTATTCAGCAGGCACACAGGCAACCTCATAGCTAGTTACCATGAGATTTCCTCAGTGGAGTAAAGTTGGAATATATACAACAGTGTTTGAAAGCTCAGGTCTTCCACCTTCCTCTCAGCATGATGGTTTATTCTTAAACTCAGTGTTCGCTATCTCATCTCCTGTGTACCTGTAAATATGTTTATCGAAAGGGAAACAAAGCTGCCTAACTCTCAAAGTTAGCTCTTTACTACTACTGATAAATGAAAGCAGTTAACATTTTAAAACCCATCTAGTCAGGGGAACATCCTTCCTCAAACAGATGTTAATTTAACTCAGATTAACCTCATGAATGCATTCAGTCAAGGAGGATATAGTTCATTTTGCCAATCAAATTATTTTTCCCTTGAGAGCTCCATGTCTTGAGACATTCTGCAATTCCACTTTTGTGTTTTAAAAATAAAGAGTACTACCATATCCAACATCTACTCCATTTTTTTCCTACCATTCATGTTTTACACTTTCATTTTCAAGGCTGGGGAATGCGAGTGGCCCAGTACCATTACTGCATCTTCTCAACAAGACAAGACCAACCATTAACTAAATCATACAAAAACATCATGGGTACCATTCTGAAAGGCAGTGAGTGCCCTCATCTCCCATTGATGTCAGCCCACATAATGTTAGAAGTGTTGAGGTCTATTGTTCAGTCCATTTTTCCCCATCCTGGGAGGTCCTGGCATATATCCATTAGGAAAGGCCATACAATATAATACAGTGATAAGAAACGAAACATAAGACCCTCAAGCATTTTTTTTGTTGTTTACCAAACTCACAGCACCAACACTGTAACTCAAATAAGGCCAGAGTACATTGTGCAACTGCACATGCAAGCGCTATCTTCCAAATGGAAGCAGCTCTTAAAGTGCTTAATTTTCTTAAAGAAATAGTATAGTTTTTAAGAGTCAGGAAGCCCTCCCAATGCAGTTCCGCACATGAACAGGTAGTCACCCTGCAATTCCCAAATCTGGTAACAAAACCAAAAAGTGACCCCACATTTCTGAATGGGTCTTGGACACACACTGGAATAGGATACCTACACATCACTTGATCAACTGCATATTCTTTACCTATAATACAGAGTTACCATAGACTTTGATTGAATTATTACTCATCCAGAAACACAGCTGCACTTAGAAGGCCTCATGTATTACCACCAAATTGTTATTATTTTAAAGCTGGTACTGTCCACATAAAAGTGGACTCTGGCTTGCTCTGGAAGAAGAATAGTGGAACACTTAAGGGACAAAGCCCAACTTAGTTAAAAAGGAGATTTAGACTAAAATTCTTCTCGCCTGGATTTGCAGTGTAATCAATGGTTTTCCTGTTCCAACCATCACAAAGAGTTACGATAATACAACTTCAAACATTTGTCTGTTCGGAAGAAAATAGTTACAATATTTATTCAAACGCACATCTGCTGAAGTCTTGCAGCCTATTCCAGCAGGCTGGCTGCAAGGGGGTGCCAGTTTTGCCCGGTTACTGAACACCGCCGGCGGCTCCGACGAGCTCAAGGAAGGAAAATCACAGAGGACACGGCATTCCCTATCCCCCAGCCAGCAACCCGCTGCTGGGGGTGGGAGCGGCAGCAAGAACCGAGCAGGGGTGGCTTCTCCTGAGAGCACCGTGCAGCATCCACACACCTCTCGGGAACCAGCACGAGCGCGCCCGCCAGAAGAAAAAGGAAAAGAGTCCAGAGCACAAAACACAAGTCGAGAACACAACTGCAAACACCGACGAGTATCCCCCCTGCACCACCACGAATGAGCAGAATCCCCGACCCCCGCCTGCTAGCTTCCCACCTCCAGAAGGGGGGCCCCGAAAGGCCAGCGCTGCCGGCCGCTCCCCTACCCCTGGCCCGGTGGCGATGGGCGGGGGCAGCCGCTGCCCTCCTGCTCCTCCCCACCACCACTCTCCCCGGGCCCCGCGCCCCTAACCTCACTCACCGGCTGTCTCGGCCGGCGCGCCCGCCACGCCGTTCAGGTAGAGGATGGAGAGCAGGTGGGGCTGTGTCTTCTCCAGGGCCACCCGCAGGTCCTGGAAGTGGTCCCGCTCCTTGGCCAGCAACAAGGAGATGAGCAGGTCGGCCTTCCCGCCGCCCGCTGCCTCCAGGTCGCGCAGGTCGCGGGGGCCGAGGGCGCCGGCGGCCTCCAGCAGCTCCACCACCTTGTCCACCTCGGTAATGGCCTGCGCCAGGCTTTGGCGACACTGGGCGAGCAGCTCCTTGTGCTTCGGCTCCATGGCC
>JAOEHY010032594.1:0-33543 GCA_025447955.1 Psilopsiagon aurifrons | reverse complement strand
ATTGGATATGAGGAAGAAATTCTTTACTGTGAGGGTGGTGAGGCACTGGAATGGGTTGCCCAGGGAAGTGGTGAATGCTCCATCGCTGGCAGTGTTCAAGGCCAGGTTGGACAGAGCCTGGGGTGATACGGTTTAGTGTGAGGTGTCGCTGCCTGTGACAGGGGGTTGGAACTGAATGATCTTAAAGTCCTTTCTAACCCAAACCATTCTATGATTGTATGGTCCTTTTCTTGCTTATCCTGGCTCACAGTGAGATGTGCTTGCAGGACCCCTTCCACTGCTCTTTAACCTGCTGTGAACATGGGCTTCACTTCATCCCTCAATAAAAGCATCCAGCAGCGTGTCTTGCTCCATCAGCATGCTGTCCATCCCGAGGTGGGACTGTGGCATCTATCCTGCTGCTCTGCTGTGGAAACCATCACTGTTTTCCAAACCTGTGTTCCTTGTGATGCCTGTATCTTTTCCCCAGTTCAGCAGCCATTCCCCCATGTCCCCAGGTCCAGGGTGGGAGGCAAACCCAGCAGTCCCCCTGCATGGCTTCGCTCTTTGCTGCCTGTATGTGAAAAGCATTATGAAAATGCCTTACAGCCATGGTCTGGCGGTGGGGGGACATAGCTGCTTTTATCTTCCCACCTCAGCTGTCTACGGTGACGCTTGTGGAAGTCACAGGGACACAGCCACAGGGAGACTTGCCTTCAGAGCTGGGAGCACGGACATGGCTCCAGCCACTCTTGTCCCTGCTTCTAACAAGTGGACGCTCTCCTGGCTCTTTGCAGGCTGGGAAGAGCAGCGCAGGAGCTCACAGAGGGCTTGCTCCTGAGCATGAGCATATTTCCATGTGCCTGCTGCTGCCTGGAGAACAATGTTCGAGGCTGCCAAGAGGGTTTTCTTCCAAGGGGTGTGGGATTGCCAGTGCTCAGGAGCGATCCAAGATAAACTATCAGCCTCTAACATGCTTCTGCGAGGCCTCTTCTGCACTTCAGGGTGCTGGTGTGCTGCTCCACAGACATGGGATGCTGCAAAGCTGCTGTACCTCCTGCAGGGAGTACAGAACAGCCCTCTCTGAGCAGAGCAATTGCCCCTGCAAGGCGATCACCCCTGGAAACAGGGGCTGCTGTATTGTACTTGCTGGTGGGAAACGGAGCCTGTCGACAGCCCTGAATACGCAAGCCACAGCGTTTTGGGGACGCAGGGTGAAAGATGGAGATGCAGGTGATGCTTTTGCTTGCAGCTCCCAGTGGCAGTGCTGCTGGCAGGGATGGAGGAGGCGGTCAGCATGGAGATGCCCGGGGTCCGGTGGGCATCGCAGCGAGTCAGGCTGGTGGTGGAGAGGTGCATGGGCTGCCAACCCAGGTCCCAGCTGCATTCTGTGGCTTGTGAGCCAGGTCCGATCCTCATGTAGAATCACAGAATAAACAGAGCTGGAAAAGACCTTTCAGATCATCAGCTCCAACCATTACCCCAGCTCTGCCAAGTCCAGCACTAACCCATGTCACTGAGGGACTCATCTGCATGGTTTGTGAACACTTCCAGGGATGATGATCCCATGCCTCTGCTGCATCCCCAGTGCAAGCTGGAGAGGGCTGCGCTGGCTCCCTGCCTGGGGGAGAGAGCTGAAACCTGGGACTGCAGGCAGCCAGGGCACCCCATTATCGCAGGTACAGGGCAGAACAGACCCCCTCTGCCTTCTGAACCAACTGCTCCATTCCTGCAGAGGCCGGAGGCTTCCCCTGGTCCCTGCCACCATCCTGATGTCCTGGTGCTGCCCTAGCCACATCCCGCAGTGGTGTCCGGCTCTTGTTGAGAGTGACACTGAAACCCTGTGGTGAAACTTGGACTCACGTGTCTGGAGTTTCGTGTGAAACCACAACACTGTTGGTAGGTTTCTGTGAGAAGCTCAGCAACGTCCAACGTCAGTGCTCTCGCCAGCGCTTCCAGCAACCCCTCTGTTGTTAGTGTTAGTGCTTCCTCAGGAATTTTGGCAGGGCCTCTCATGGGCTGGGAGTTGCAGTTTGAGCAGATACCCCTGTGGCACATGGGTCTGGGCTGCAGCCCTTGGGAAGGTGGTGTCCTCCCAGGAATGAAACTCAACAGTCTCCACTGGGAGATGCAGAGGTGAGTTCACTGCTTTAGCAGCCGTCTGGGGCTCCCAAGAGGAGAAAACTGTTTTGCTTGTCCCTGAGTTGCTGTTTGAGCAGCAATGATGAGGAGCTCAGCATGCTGGGCAGGGGTGCTGCAACATGCTGGTGCCAGAAGAGTGAGGTCTGTCTGGAGATCACCCACACCAAGGTATAAAGATGTGAATCCAGGCCATGTGTATTGCCAACAAAGACACCTAAACTGGTAGTGGGGATGGTGGGCAGAGGTGTAGCACCAAGAACTTGCACTGCCCTGCTTTGCCCGTGCTGCCTTGTGTAGAAAACCCATCTTCAGTTGAACTCTTGTGTTTTGGGTTACTCTTTTGCTGTGTACTATAACAGCCTCAACCCAGGAAGGTCTTCAAAGCCCTCAGAGGAGAACCCACTGCATGAGCTGTGCCCATCCAGCTCATACCTCGAGTGTGTCCACTTGGCTGGGGAAGCAGCTGAGCAGGATGGAGGGCAGCATCTTCCTTCCCACCGACCTACAAGTGGGGCTGGGAGCAGAGAGACCCTAGCCTGGGCCCTTGTGTCACGTTTGCTGCAGCACCAGGGGAAAGGCTGGGATGGGAAGAGAGGGTGGTGACTTCTCTCTGCAGCAGCACAAGGAAATGGGCTGCTCCGGAGGTAGGTTGGAGTTTAGTGGGAGTGTGGCAGTAGTATGAAGTTCCTGTATTCATCTTTAATCCACCTGGGGCTGCAGTGGTGATAAGTCCAAGGAGTGATCACCAGTGGACAGTTGGATGCTGCCTGTGCTTACTATGTGCAGCTTGGGTCCTGGCTCTGCAGGGAGGTTTGCCCTCACCCTATTAAGCAGGGACTTCATAGTGTCAGAGGATGGCTTGGGTTGGGAAGGACCTTAAGACCATCCAGTTCCAGTCCCCTGCCACGAGCAGGGATGCTTCACGTCAAAGAGATGTTGCTGAATGTCACCCATGACACGCAGCTGGGGGCCACGTATCAGCTGTGCCATGGTATTTGCTCCTCTTGAAAAGCACTTCGTCTTGTGCAGTCCCGGAAGATTCTCTGTCTCCTGCCTTACAAGAGATGCTCCCCTAGCATGAAGTGGCAATGACAGACTGTCCTCTGTGTTCAGGGGGTGGGAAACATCAGCTTCACCATCCTGTCTTAGGGCAGAGATGACTCACAGTGGAGCTGTGATTGATCTGACGTGCTCTTTGGTTCGAGGGACTCTTTTACTTTGTGAGGTGAAACAGCTCAAGCAAGAGGCATGGAGAGGCTGCTCCTCCTCTCCAGCCCAGCTCTGTCTCTCTGTAAACCCATCTATGGACAATCCCCTGCTCCCACTTCTCAGATCCCTGAATCCAAATCCCCATCTGTGACCTTGCCATACCCTGGCCATGTTCTGGAAACGGCCATGCTGGGAAAGATAAGATTGCAGAAGGAGGTGGGGTGGTCAAGCAGCCGCAAGGAAAGGTGTAAAAGCCTATGGGAAAAATGCAGGGAGTCGGAGGGTTTGTTGGGCACCATGGTGGGGGCATCCGTCAGAGATGTGAAGACCAACAGACAGTCCCTGGCCTCAAAGGCTCTTTGGGCACCTTTTCAAGGTGGTGAGCACAGTAGCACCTACTGTGGTAGCTTAGGAGCTCAGAAGGCCCTAGCTACCCTTTCTGTCTGTGTGTTGTCCAATAAAGGATTGCTTTACACTTTCCAGGCAAAACATTATCACCCTGGGCAGGTTTGACTCCTCCAGGCCCCTCGCAAGCAAGCTGAGCACAGTCACACTGTCCTACTGCTCTTCACTCTCCTGCCTTGAGCATCTCATGCATGCTGAGGAGGCTGTGTGGGGCTGAGAGGAGGTTGGACAAGGACCGGCCATTGGGTGCTGGACCCCCTGTTAGCTCCCTGCTCTGCCTGTGCCACCTCTCGTCTCCTTCCTACCACCATCCTCCATCAAGCAGTGCTCGCGTCAGTTGTCCCTGCCCTGCACTGGGTGGCACAGCCTTTCAACCAGGACCTGGTGTGGTTGTGAAAACAAAGCCCCCTCCACCAAGCAGGATGGACAGGCTCAGGATGGGGATTGCTGGATGTGGAGCTGGATGGGTGATGCCAGCGGTCAGCCTTGATGGTTGCGCATCTCTGAATGCTGGGGTTTGCTCTGCAGGCGTCAGCAGCAGTAATGCCAGGAATGGGACAGAGCTGTGTGTCCTGGCCTGGACTAAGGAATCTGATCTGAGAGTAGGTTTTCCTGTTTGTGCCTTGTGCTGCCCACATCATTGCTTCATCCTGCTGCTGTCTTGCTCCATTACCCTCCCCTTGGCTGATCCCAAGCTGCCCCTTCCTTCAGCTGTGCCCTGTGCAGTGGAAGTGAGCTGTGAGACCACCTTTGCTGGGCATCCTCCCCATTGCAGCTACGACACTTCCTATGAGACGTTTCAGGCTGCTTCCCATGGCTCAGCTTCTTCCAGTGGTGGGACTACCTGTGGAGAGAGATGCAGTGCCTTGAGTCCCCTGACTCTTAAAGTGAGGCTGTTATTCCCCCTTTGTAGCTGTCATTGCAAGGCACTGAGCCCTTGTGTGGTGTGAAAACAGCAAGAGATGCTCTCAGGGTACTGTTTTGGTGGGCTGTAGCATGGCATCCACAGGCTGGTCCTGTACCTGGGCTTGCTCTGCTGGGCAGAGGTCATCACAGGGATTCAGCTCTTCCATTCCGTACGCAAGAATGTGGTGAGATGATGCACATTCCTCTTCCCACTTCTAGCCTGAAGTGCTCCCTGACATGCTGGACTACTGGGGGCAACAGATCTGCTGCTGTTGATGCTTCCAGCCACTCTAATTTGAGAATTGCCCACGGCCCATGAGAGATCTGAGCTGTGCATGATGCAGCAGCAGAGAGCAGAGCTCACACCCAGATATGTAAGGAGGTGGTTTTGGCAGAGGGAATCTGTCAGTTATGAGTAGGCTCAGCTGTTGGAAGAGGATCTCTATCAGTTCCCATTTGCACATTTCAAGATGTTCTCCGGATGACTAGGTAGTGTTTGCGCTTGGCTTGATGAACTGATCTTTCTCAATGTATTTATTTATTCCTAGCTTTTATCATTGATCTCCATGTAAGAAGGATCCAACCCCCACATGCAGAGGTAGGAGAGTGCGCAGCAACAACTGAAGGTGCAAAGAGGACCTTGTTGACCCGAGGAAGGGAAGGTGAGTGCTCTCATGTTAGATCCACAACCTATCTCTTCTGCCCATAGCTGCCTACACCCGATGCCTCCACAAAGATGTCAGCTCCTTTGCCCTGTAGCACTTCATTATCCTTGACCAGCGGAGCTGTATAGAGGAAGATAGGGAGATGGCTGAGCAGCAGATGAGCAATAGGTTGAGAAAGGTACAAGGTTGAAGAAGATGACATGGAAGAGATCTGCTTTCTGAGCTGCCTAAGAACCTCCCTCCACAGCCTTTGGTGCCATGTTGATGTATCTCCCACCTGTGCTATAGCAGGAAAGCAGCAAGAGCTGTGGTGCAGAGAAAGCCTCAGGCCACATGTAGGGCATCACTAGGTTGGCTCTGCAGCACTCCTCGCATGGGCTATGGGTGATCACTGCTGCTTCTGCTCGGGTCAGACCAAGGCTTGCAACTATTCTTGTAGAGTCTGCACCAAGCAATAGACCTCCTATAAGACATGGTTTCTGAGCAGGAGGAGTGGCACTAAAACCAGAGGTCTGAGTTGGACCCAGCAGCCAAGCTCCTGCCTGGTACAAATCCCTTGGGCCTCCTCCCTTCACATGGTGTGCATTGTTTCTATCATGGCTTTACGCTGTGCCTAACCTTGCGCATGTTGTCAAAGCCCCGAAAATTCCTTAATGTCTGTGGTAACTAATACACATGACAGAGAAATGCTGCAGATGTTTTCTTGTGGCAAGAGACGTGCAGCAGTGTCTGTGTGCATAAGTGAAGTGGTAACTATCACTGTGAATGTCACTGCTGCCCATCTCAAGGCATGGACAACCTCCCATGCTGCCTGGGGAAGCGGACTGCTGTGGGACAGGGATGCCTCTAGCTCCAGTGGCCATCCTCATCTATGAAGCATGGTATTAATTGCCTTGGCCTCAATACAGTGGATAGGAGGGGAATTCCCAAAATTCCCCAGATGCTCCAGTCTGAGAATAAATGTGTTTAAGTCAGATACCCACATTTTCCATCCCCTTTAATTCCAGAGAGATGTGGGTATATAGTCTGGTCTGTTCTCTCCTACACTCAGTTTCCTTTCCTTCCCCACCTACTTCCTTATTTTCACCTTTTTTATCTCTCTATCCCTCCCTATGATTGCAGGAGAAACCAGGTCCAGGTCCCTCCCCATCTGCAGAGACCTGAACCCAAGTGTCTCATGAAAGGTCAAGTGGACTTGAGAGAGCATTGATGTGAAGGGATCTCACAATCTCTTCCTGCTGAATGCCCTCTGCCATGCCCTTTCTGGTGGAGGTGACTTGCACTTTCTCTTTTGGATTATTTCATATGAAGTGGGAAAGCTTTCCAAAAGAGAGGTGTGGAAACCTCATCTGACAGTCAGGGTGGCTGTTAACATAGGGGCTGATCTCTTCGCTCTTAGGTCTGGTTTCTTTAGGGAGAGAAGGGATTTGAGTATGGATTCCCCTGATCACCAGGTGAAGAACACTGGGTGAAGGAGGTCAGCACTGACTCTGCACTGTATCTTGACAAAACCTTGGGAGGTGGACTGATGGGCCAGTGCCTTGCCAGGAATCCTTCTTGTGCAGTGCCTATATTGTAGCAACACAGTTATTGCTCCTTCAAGAACACACCATTAGTAATTTGCATCACTTGGCTTCGGTGAATGGTTTGATCCTGAGAATTTGAAATGTTATAGAGTCGTAGAATCCCAGACTGGTTTGGATTGGAAGGGACATCAAAGCTCATCCAGTTCCAACTCCCTGCTACAGGCAGGGACACCTTCCACCAGAGCAGGTTGCTTCAGGCGCCATCCAACCTGGGCTTTACCACTGCCAGGGATGGGGCAGCCACAGCTTCTCTGAGCACCCTGTGCAGTGCCTCAGCACCCTCACAGGGAAGAACTTCTGCCTTAGATCTAAGGAAGCTCTTCTCTGAGCCTCGTTTTTTGGTGCAAAGTGTATCACCGTCGGTTCCATGACCCAGGAAACCGCTGGTGCAGGAAGGCTGGTGCTGGTCTGCATTACCCTTGCTGCAGCCCATGGAGGGCTCCACTGCAGCCAGAGGGTCTCACCTCTCCTCTGCATCTGATCAGTTGTGTGCTGCTACCCACAGCGACAAGGAGCCCTGCAAGGCATCAACCTGTGTTTCAAATGGGATTTTGGATTACCTGACTGTCACTGGGGCTTGAAAGGACCAGCTATGAGAAAATATTGTCAGACCCTGCCTCTTGTTCGACTTTGATGGGAGCTTTGCGTTAGTGTGAGCTGCAAGCCTCATCTTAAGAAAGAATAACATGACCCTGTGATTGTTTCATTTTGCACAGGTCGTGGTGCAAAGCCTGCTTGTGTTGGTAAGCAGGGACCTCCTGAACACAAACAGTGAGGGTGCACATCAGTCTTTTTGGGGAGGGTGTGAATGGAAGTGCCCATTCAACTCTGTTTCACACAAAGGGAGGATTTGGTGTGAGCATCGCAGGGGCCTGGTTCTCCCTATCAAGCTGCAAAACCAGTTTCCCGACCAGACAAGCAGGACATGCGGCCGGACTGAGCATCCCATGGGTTGGCATCTCACGTCTGCCCTGGGAGTTTTACTTAAGAGTGTAAAAGCCTGCAGCTTTCTGACAGTCATTGTTGGGAACCCAGCGCCTTGTGCAAGAGCCCTCTCACCCTTGCATTGCATGCGTTATTTCCCCAGTGGCACTGATTTGCTTTCCATTTGGTGACTCAGTGAACTAACCTTGGCACGGAAAACCCACTGTGTACTCAGTAACCCCTAGACAACATGATTTTGTGGAAAAAAGGAGGATGGGTGGAAGGAATAGGTAGGAGCAACCCCCTTGCCTCTGTCCCCCAGCCCAAACCCATTGCAATCAGCAGCCACTGAGCTCAAGCAGGCTCCAAGTGCATGAACTTCTGGTGCCACAGCCAGGCTTTGGCATGTCTGTCTGTCTGTGGTACCTCCACTCCTGAGGGCTCTTTGCCTCAGCCTAGGGAGAACTTGGCTGTAGAAAAGGTCTCAGTTACTCCCTCCATTCTCATTATCCAAGGAGGAAAGCTGCCTCCCTGCCCTGCCTGTGCACAGCCACATGCCCTGTCGTGCCTGTGGTAACTTCACCTTGACTCACTTGTTTCTGTGTAAGACTTGGTGGGAACTCTTTCCCTGGGCAGGGTTGGTTGCAGGGAATGGTGCTCCGGCTCTCTTTCCACCTTTTACAGTTTCCATTCTGATGTTATTACTCATGGCAAGGTTCCTGGCTTTTATTTTACCCTAAGTGTGCTGCCAGCTGTGTTGAGACATGCAGAGAGGTATAACCCCCTCTGTCTGGGTGTTATTGGCCCATCTTTCTGTTCCCATGCTGAACCAGTGGTTCTGAAAGAGTGCTGCTGGTGCTTCTGAGACCCAAGGGAAATGTGCCACTGCACAAAATCCCAGCTCCCTCTGGATTCTCCTATGGTCATTCTCCTGGGGAGACCTATTAGAAAGTATCTATCTCCCTCCTAGGCTCATAAAGATCCCATGAGGACTTCTCTGCACTGCCCTTGCTGTTCCTATGTACCCATTTCACTTTTCAGGATATCAATCACCTTCCATTTAAAAGCTCACCCCAGCAGCAAAACCAGACCTCAAAGAGGGCATTTCCTCTCCTTACACCTTTCAGTCTCCCCACTGTAACAAGGAACTTCTCCTCTGCAGATCTGGCGCAGTGGACCAAGCAGTTCTCAAACTTTCTTTGCCTCCAAGCCCTTCCATGGCACTTCAAAATACAGCTGAAACCTCACTGTTTATTTACTGTGTATGTTCCCTATAGATTTAGCTTTTTAAGTTTGTAATGTACGCTATTATCACTAATACCAGCAGCAGTAACAAATTAATTTCACTGTGATCCCTGCTGACTCGATCTCATCCTGCTGGGTATGGTGGAAAGTTTTACAGACACTTCCTGCCCTAAAGTGTTTGCAAGGCAGAAATCCTCTCCAAGACCTGTTGAGACTGATTGAAAGGGTTGTAAAAAAACCACAGGTAGCTTCAGGGTTTTCCAAGTGTAAGGTTTTCCAAGAGAAGGAGCAGGTCCCACCTGCCATCCCTGTGGTGAATTGATTGGAAATGTTGGGTCTAATTTTGTGGGATCCTTGGGTGTTAAAATCTATGAATACCAAATCCTTTTCCTGAAAAATAATCTGAATATTGGGGCACAGAAATGGGACCTTTGGCTTCTGTTGTATGACTCCGGGGCATCTCTGGCATTGGACTCAGCATGGCATTCCTGCTTCATTTTGGTTTCCACCTTGTGGTGTGAAACTTATTCTGCTACTGTCTGCATTCAAGCATTTCCCATTGCTGTTTCCTGCTGATGTGAAATCAGAAAAGAAAACCAGGGGTTTTGAACATGGAATTACAGAGAAGTTTCTCATTTCTGCCCTCCAAGGTGTGTTACGGAGGTGGATGGACACCCGCTGCCTCTGAGCAAGCTGGTTAGAGCCAGATGAGGTTAATGGTGAGGTGCTAGTGATTTTAGGGCTGTTTCCTGCAGGACGCATAACCCTCCCTCCAATTTGGGTATCCTGCAAGTGGGCTTGGAGCTGAAAGGAAGGGTTTGACTGGGATCTGCTCCTCTCAGGTCAGCACAGTGATGGACGCACACTCGGTGGGCACCATTGCCATGTGTGTGCTACATGCCTCCTTTAGAGAAGGAGAGCATCCTCCTCTTCCATTCCCTTCCTTGGTACTCCTCGGATTGTTTCTTTACCTGGTGTAAGAGAGACGAGTGCTGGCTGATTGGGCCGTGACCCGAGTTTTATATAATGTGTTGTGCAATGCTCTTTATGTAATCAGAGGTTTCTTGTGTAATTTATTTGCAGGGCATTTGCCAAATCAAGGACCAGACCTGACTTCTGTTACACGGGAGAAGGTTAAGTGGGGCTTCACTTGTGGGTTTGCTGTTTTCTGGGCTGAGTGCTTCCTGGAAGAGTGTAGTGTTGGAAGGCTGGGAAAGCAAATCCATGCAGCTGTGGGTTTGGTGGCTTTTGATCCATGCCCATCTCCAAAAATGTCTCACCATTCTCCTGGAAAAAAAGAAGGCAGAGTCTGAGTTTGTGCTCCTGAGGGCCAGGTCTAAAGTGGGGTCAGCTGCCCCCCATTTTCCACGGGGTGTACTGGGAGTCTCAGGCATTGCTTTCCCCTTTGATGCTGCAGTGCTTGGAGTTAGCCCTCACTATTTCCTTATGAAGGGGTTTGGATCGTGCTAGAAGCTGGGTCAGGAATGGGAGGTAAGGATGTTATTCAGGCTGAGCTTAGAATATGACCCCTGCAGCACGACATTAAAACCCAGTTCCTCCTGGCAGCTGCATTCTGGGCATACAGTTCATGCCTGCCGTTTATGCTGCCCGCTGAGGTGGTTAATCCATCAAAGGAGCCTCATCCGTGCGCCAGGAGTGGAAGCATCCACACCCAAGCTATGATGGAACAGCTAATGGGCTGGAAACAGCCAATGATGATGCCAAATGGGAGAAAAGTAGCTATGGGGCCCTCTCATGAGACCGCTGCTGGGTCACTGTGGCCAGCTCATGAGTTGTCTCAAAGGGTGGTCAAATGGCGTGCTTCAGCATCCTAGAGCCTTCCTGTATTCCCATGAGTCCTCTCCGACCTTCCTTCCTTCCCTTCAGTTAAAGGAGAAGTTGGGTTCTTCTTGCAGAGATTTCCAGGGGTGTGCTGCAAGTGTGGCTGTAACATGGCATGTCTTTCCCAGCCTGCTGAGGTGGGACTACCTGTCCCTCTCACGGAGCACCAGGACCCTTGCAATGCGATTTCATGTTACAGCTGCTGTGTGTGTGGAATAACTTGGGATTTATTTTGTGGTCCCGTAAGTTAAGAGTATTTCACAAGGAGAGAAGGACCTGACATCTGGCTCTGTGTGAGCTGCGAGCCTGATGGGGCTGTCAGGCAACTGAACAGTGTCCTGCACAAAAAAATGCACTGGGAAGGCTGTAGGGCTTTTTGGTGCAAAAAGTCCTCACAAAAGTAACCACTCCCCACTCAATGGAGGTCTAATCATTAAGGGAGATTCTAGCTACTAGGAGATCTTGATACAAAGCAAGAAAGATGTGTAGACAATTTGATGTGCATTTGTTCTGTCTTAGTCCGTGACCTGAACCAGCTGAGAAGCTTGATGCCAGGTAAAATATTCTTCAGCATGAAGAGAAATAGAAGAGGGCAATTTCACGAGATGGGCATTACCAGATCCTTCGCGGATCTGCTTGGCTTGTCCTCAACACCACTGCAGGGCATGAACTGCCCTGCTCTCTCTGGAGACTGATCTGCACAGGACACCCTACATGAGCCCTCACAACTCTTGTCCGTGGGACATTTCAGAGTAAAAATATTCAGTCAAAAGTCTCCAGAGTTAATTCTTTTGATAAAGCTAGAAAAATTCCTGACATTTCTTCATTCAGCCTCCTGTTTTGTCTTGGTTTAAGCACAGCAGAGCCCAGGACATGTTTCTTGCTGCTATTTTGAATTGAATTTCAGCTTTCATGGAAGCACGTATGACAGGCCGAGATGACTCCAGTGGTTTTGACCGTCGCTGTTCTTGGGAGATTCCATCACTTGTTTTATCTGCTCTACCTGTCAAGCATCCAAGGTGTAGAGCCCCAGGTAGGCACTGAAGCTCCACCTTGCTCCCTTAGGGTCACTGCCCTCATAGGTAAAATGTGAAGTGAAAATGGGTGTTGCACCAAGATGAGATCTTTGCAGTGAGGCAGGTTAAGCTGGATAACAGCTTGGGCATTAGGGAAGCAGCCCTTTTCACTTTTGCTTTGGGAATCTGTGCCTGAACTTCCTTGTTCCCCTTGGATAATAAGAGCTGTTACAAGACAGAGGTTGTTCTGAGATATGCACTCTTTGGGCTCTTGCAGACCATCAGCAAGCAATGAGGAGATGTTGGGAGAACTTCCCACTCGGAAGCTGAGATTTAATTAAAAAATTAACAATGCTACTCATTGCATATGGACAGTCAGTTGTGTACTGTGGTGGTCAGGTCGCTGCAGAGAGGGTGAACTAAGCAATGTTATGAATACTGAAATTGGGTTTTTCCTTGCATTGGTATTATGGAGTTCCATCTACCAGTGTCATAGACCACCATACCATCACCATGCTCAGCCCTGTCATGCTATTTCTCATTGTGTTTGTTAGTTCTGACTGGAGAGGAGGAATGCGATTCGGTGCAGGTTTTGGTATGGATGCAGGAATAATTCTCTGCACAAATAGAGGGGAGGTGGACAAACAGTCAGATAGACTGCAGCTGTATAGAAAAAGGCATTGGAGGTGTCTGTAGTAATTATCAGCTGACTGTGAGTCAACAGTGTCATGGTGTTGCAAAAAAGAAAGGAAAAGTTAAATATCCCTGGGATGTGTAAATATCAGCATTGTTTGTAGGACACATGGAGTATTTCCAACAATGTGTTAGCGCGGACCATGCCTACACAGTGGTAATATGACCAGCTCTGGGCGCTAGCCCTCAGGAAAGGTATGTACTAGTGGGAAAGAGTTGAGAAGAATTCAACAGAAGTGATTGGAGGGTGAGGGGACATGACGCATGGGGAAGGTGTGATGAGACCAGGGTTGTTTTGTCTAGAACAGTGATTTCTTGGACTGTGTTCTGTTGTCTTCTGGTCTATTTGAAAAGCGTCTGGAAGAGGTGACTAAGGAAAGCAAGTTTCTATGTGCTTTAGAGCTGTCTACAGATAAAATACTTTAAAAAGATCTGCACTTGCAGGAGAGCTTATTTAGGGTCCAACAGTGAAGTAAGAGACAGCAAAGGCTGCTGTTGCATAGAGAAGACTGAGAGGGGCCTGGTGCCAATTTTTACATCCCTAAAATACAAGGAAGAAGCTGTTGTGTCATTTGGAGGGGTGGAAAGTTAGGAGAGTGCATGGAAGGAATGGAGATGGAGGGAGTAAAATCTATGAACAGTAGGATCAGCAGGTGCTGGAGTGTGTCATCTGTGCAGGCTTGAAATTCCCGGCATGGGAATCTCAAAGAACAGGCTAGATAACAATCTATCTGTAATCACGAGGATAGGGCTGACCCATTCTTGGCTCCCTCCAGGTGACTTTGCATCCCAGTTCTCTACAATTGTGTAACTAACTACTGCTAATTTATTGTTATTTAATATATTCATAAACACAGTTGAGAAGGCAGTGAGCAATGAACCAGTTGTCACCTAACTGCTCACTTCCTTTTCTGGATTAGTAAAAGTATATTGAGCAACACTAATTCACTAATCCAGTTCCAGGTATTGACAAATTGCTAAGTAGACCTCCTCAGGTCTATTTTTCTATGACTCTGCATCACAAGGCTGGCATGTTGATTCTGGGAGTATAAATGCAGTGCCCTCAGATAGTCTTTTATACAGCGCCTGATTTCATCCTAACGTTGTGCAGTGCTGGCAAACAACCCTTCCTGAACGTCATCCATCTCTCCCCTAATCAGTATTGTCCCCCATTTTACCTGGAAGCAGAGACAAAATGTAATTCCAGGAAGAGCAGGCAGAAGCCTGTGCTGTGATGCTACTGCTCGTTTGACAATGATCCGATTTCTCTAAAATGCTTGCTGTAGCTTGAATAAAGCAAAAGCTGCAGTTATGCACTGTAATACCTCTATTTGCTATTGAGAAAACATGTTTGAAAGCAGGTCAAAGCCTTGTTGCATATGCACCTTTGTAAGACAGGCAAGCGCTTCTTGCAGAGGACCTCACTAAGAGGCAGGAGAAAGTGAAAGAGCTGATGGACTTGAAATGTGGTTTGGGGACAGTGTATTTGATGGGCGTGAGCCAGGTGAGGTGAGGCACTTGTACTTCACATGTCAGGTTCAGGACCTCAGTACTTGCATGCAAAGGCAGAATCCTTTTTTTATTATTATTATTTTATATTTTTATATTTTTTTGCTGTTCTGGTCCTATGATCCTATTCCAGTTACTTTCACTGCAGTGCCTTTGCAGTTTTAAAAGCTTCTCATCTCTCAAATCCTCACCTGATGCGTCTAAAAGGCGTTGGTAAGGTAAAGCACAGTTTAGAAGTGGGGCAGTCTTTCTGTCTGTCATGAAAAAACTCAATGCCCCACATTAGCTTCACAGCACTGATGAAAATGCGTCTCACCCCAATGTGGACACCAGTTGGGGCACTTGAGTGTGCTGCCTAATTTTAATTGGCAGACCCTTTTTCAATCCTGGTTCACAGAGAGAGGGTTTCTATTCCAGAGGGTTTCTGGAGGTCTTTGCCCAGGACTTAAAGGCAACATAAGCAAAGGCAACGTTATTCTGTAGTGCGTTACAGTAGGCATAAAGTGAACAGAGTTTCATGCTATCTGCTCTCCCTTTGCAGGAAGGCCTTACAGGGATTATTACAGCTCTAAGTGGGCTCAGGGTTTGTCCAGGTTATTATAAGAGCTGCTGCATTTATCATCAGTAGCTTAGGGGCTTCACAGGCAGCAGTATCGTTTTCTTGATGGAGAATCCTTATGGGCATGTCAAGAATAGAGTCTTAAGTTGAATGGACAAACACAGGTACTATTAATCAGTCTTATGAAATCCTAGAAATCCTCCAAGCCTGTTATTCAGAAGTCATCTAAAGACTTGTCTTGAGATACCAAATCTCAGTAACTAGCCAGCTCACAATCAAATCCTGTTCGTTTTCTTTCCTATTGAAATTTTGTTTGTGTTTCATCTCCAGGAAAATGTCCCGGTGACAAGATTAACAGGGATATAGTGAATTAACCAGAATGTTTTAAATCCCCATTAACATCTACAAAGGTGTCAGTCTGATTCGTGGGCAGTGGTTTAAATGCTTTGCCCCACCCAGAATGCAGAAGTCTCTGATATGCCATTTTGCTGAGCCTGACAGTTGGGCTATGTGATAAACTCTTTTATTTCTGTTCTTGCCAAGGTTGTTTGCAGAGAGGGTGTGATGAGTGCTGAGGGATGAGGATAGAGGACACATCTACATATTCTGTTCAGAGAGTTTTTTATGATAGCTTCTTTCCAAATACCCAAAGAAGAAAGAACATGTAATTCTTTTATACTTGTCTGGATTTGAAGCAAACTGTTGTGTTGCCTCCATGTCCTTGCAATGAGTCAGCTCCTTGTGCAGTTAATTTGCTGAGATTTTCAGTTCATGGCTTTGTGGACTCTTTTGTTCTTAGAGAAATGATTTCTCTTTTTTTCTTGAGTAGTTATCTGAATAGGTTTCATTTCAGTGAGATGGTCTTACCCGAGTGGAGACTTTGTTCCAGATAAACTGGTCAAACTCCACTATTTGCATAATACAAATACATTTGTATTATACTTGTCCAGTGTGCAAGTTGTCTTTTTAATTATAGTAATCCTTGAAGAAAGTCTTGACAATTTCTTTCTAAAAATCCCAGCATCTTTTCTTCCTAACCCTCTTCAGATCTTTCTGAATTTTCTAAGGAAGTTGTCTACATGCTGCCAGACAAATATTTCCTGATCCCTATAAACTGACTTTATTCTAGTGGTGATCATGCTAACAACTGGTTTTTTTTTTTAGGGAGTTTGCCATATGCAACAGAATGATATAAAATTGTAATGAAGGGGTAATTGCACAAAGGTTTGTATAAGGTGAAAAAAGTCCAAACTAAATTTTGGCAAAGAGTTTTGCCACCACACTCAGTTAAGGAATAACCAAGGCTAGTTAGAATCTTCAGTCAGAAAGATAACCAACATCTGTAGGAGCTTCTCTAGCCATCTACTGGCTTGAGATACTTGGGGGTGGAAAGTGCCTCTAGAAGAACACATTGTTAATACAAAATCTATAGTATCTTTTGGTCATACTTAAACTTCTGCCTTTCTCAAGCAAGTGTCTTTCTCAAATGAGCATCTTTCTCAAGCAGAGCATAGGCACATGTTTTTCTGACATAGCTAGTGGCTCCAATGGCTTTAATAACACCCTCCTACATCTTTGCTCCCAGCCAACAAACCATGTAATATTTCTTGCACAATAATATCTCATTGAAAAAAGAAATATCTTACAAAGCCTGCTTTCCTCATGTAGATGTCATGTCTACACTAAACCTGATGTCTTGTATGTGTAGGAGTTGCTTTCCCATAGGAAGACATTAATTGTTTCTTTTCCTTTTGGACCAAAGGATCTCTGCTTTTATAACCTGCTATGTAAAGCAGGTTTATAAGTTGCATATGAAAGTTATTTTCCTGCTTGTGATCAAGTTCAGGTGAGCATCTTGATCTGCTGTTTTGCATTTTAATTACTACACAGTCCAGCATTACATCGCATCTGGGAAGTGGCAATTAACAGAGAGTTTCCTAAGCCACAAAGCAAGCCGCCTGTGGTTGTCTGGGTTTCCTTGTCCACCCTGGTACAAAGCAGCATGTACTCCTCATGGTTTCCAAAATGCCGCACCAATAAGCCAGGACTGGGGCTTTTAACTCTCTCCCAGCACTGCCCCGGTTTGCAAACACCTCTGAACTGGGAAAAGACTGGTCTTGAGGCTCAGCAGGACAGGTTTTAGCATGAGAGATCCAGGGGATGCCAGGGCCCAGCGGATGCAGCGCTGGGGTCTCATGCAGCATCACTGAGCTCCTTATTGTTGGACTGAGATAGAGACAGGTGCTGTGGATGTCCTGGGAAGCATCAGTGGAGGAGTCTCTGCAGTAGGAATTAAATTGGGGGGGAATTTTATGGAGCAGTTTACTGGGGACACTGGGGTTGGCAACACTAAGTCCTACCGCTGCACAGCATGGGGAGAGAGAAGTTGGGCTGAGCAAGAGAACAGGAAAAAAGTTGGAGGTGTGCCTGTTTATCCCATTATTTGAGAGAAATTCCAGCAGCCGTACCAGCTGGGTGGGTAGGGTTGAATTTTCTCCTGGATCAAACCTGTGTACTTTCAGGCAACATAAGGGAGAAGGGTTCCAACTCAGGAGCAGGGATGTGTGAAGCTGATGGTGAAGCGTGTCCCGCATGCTCTCTCCGCCAACGGCAGGAAGACTGCAAAGTAATTGAGATTAAGGGCACAGCAAAGCATGTAGCTTTGTGTTGAACGGCCTGTTGTGGCTGAGAGGGCTTTTCTGAAAGATGGACTTATCTCCAAAGGACTGCTCCACCAGTAAGAGGCACTGGGGAGCAGCTTGGGTGCAGGCTATGTGATGTAAATGGAGAAAGTGGGGTGACTCAAGCTGGGGAGAGATGACAATAGGCTTGTCATGTTTATGTCATATATGCCATATATGTCAGTATGAACCAATTCCTTGGGTGCCTGCCCACCTTTTGGGTATGTCTCCTTGCTGAACTCCTTCAGACTATTGCAGCAGCCGCCTGATGTGACCAGTGAACATCTCTGGCCTGGGAAAATGTCCTTCAGTCCCATGAAGATGTGGATCTTGCTTGATGGTTCTGGCTTATCCTATTCAATGCCAGCTCTGGAGGCATCCCCTGGGGGAGGGAATGGCATAAAACACCACTGTGAAAGTAAAACCTGACTTCCCTTTCTTCTATCTGCTGATGAATAATGCTTTTGTGCCATGAATTGTCATGATGGGGTCCCTCAGGTGTGGAACGACTGAGGACAAGTTGAGCCAATGCTGTTTTGGTGGGTGATGGCCCTGATGCCGGGTGTCTCAGCCCAGCTGGATCCGGCAGCAGAACTGTGGGTAGCGAGGGGAATAGGGACCCTGTGGAGAGCTGGAGCAGAGGGGTGCAGCTACCATTCCTCCTTGCTGAATCACCTGTATCATGTCACGGCAGGGCATTAGTCATGGAACTGGATAGATAGGGTGACAGCATCTCCTTGCTGCTTCTGTTTACTCTGCTTGCCTTGCTCTAGTGGGCTTTCCATCAGCACCCACTAGTGCTTGCTGCTGAATGTGTGCATCACTGATTCCCAGATAGGGCCTCACACCCTTGGGTTTATTCTGGCCCAAGACTGGGAGAAAGGTCTGTGCTATAAATGGGTACTGACCAGTGGAAGCCATCAAGTCCAGATCTGTGTGGGCAGAAGTGATCTCTCTTACGCAAAGCTCGTGCTCACACACTGCTGTTTTCCCCAAAACACAGCATCTCCTGGCGACCACATTGACTCTGGCATGAAATGCTGGGGAGGGCTTGTGGAGTGGGCTCAGTGATTCCAGCACATGCTGGAGCTGGAAGAACTCAGATACTGCCACCAGCACCCTAGGGATGACTGCAGGGCCCTCATTCTACCTGTCTGCACGTCCATGCCACCTGCAACCTCGTGGTCTTCATGCTGTGCTCCAGGCAGGCTGCAGCCCACACCAATCTTTTCTGTTTGAAGCCTCTGGTGCTGATCTGTCCTAACTCTCTTTTTCTTGTCTGTGCTGTTTCAGAGGTGCAGCACTAGCAGCTGGACACTGGACTCCATCACCACTGGAAAAAGCAGAATAATTACTTCCCATGCCCCAGTTCTTGCTCTCCTATCCTTGCCACTCACACAACAGCCGCCTCTTTTGTCCCCTGGGCACTACAGCCTCTAAATTTGGTTTATTAAAGTAATTTATATTCTACCTGAGCCTGTTGTGCAGAGTCCTCCCAGGCTCACTTGAAAGCCTCCTCTTTTTCAGCTTGGGAAAAGTACTGGAAGTACAGACCAAAAGGATGCCCAAGGCTGGCCCCTCTGAGCATCCCTCAGATGTTCCCGTATTTGAGAACATATTTTGCACAACAAAGTTTCCAAGAGCAGTCTTGGTTTCTTTAACCAGAACTGCATCCTCACTCTTGATTTTATATTAGGAGTTCATGAATGGTATCTCATATCCTGATCCCTCTCAGACCATGAGGTAATTTGCCAGAAAACAGGTTTGATTTGATGTGGCTTCTCAAAAAACCCATCTCAGCTGCACTTATCACCTCATTAGGGTCCTAGCATTTACATTTGGGTAAGTTAACAGGGCAGGAGGGGGTATTTCTGGGTACAGAAGGTGGCTTGACTGAGCTGGGATTCCTGATGTCCTCCTTATTGAATATAGATATTGTGTTTATGCTGCACCAGTCTTATGGGATTGCCAAGAGATCTCAGAGATAATTACTGATGGGCCCAAAGTGTCTCCAGGTGCTTCCTTAAGTGCCCCTGGTTTATTAAACTCTGCCCACTGGGCTTCAACTTATGTTCCTCCTATTCCGGACTCTTCCACCCCTTATTAACACTTTCTGGTTTCGGTAGCTTGTCCCAGTTAACCTTTCCCTACATCTGAAGCATAGGATGTCCCAGTTTTCACTCACTCAATTGCTGTGTGTTCTCTTTTCCTGTAAAAAACTGGTCTGCATTGCTTCGTCTTCCATTAACTTCCAGTATAATTGAACAGCCTCTTCTACAGAGCCCCTTACGTACCTCTAACCCTTGAAGGTTCTTTAGCCTGTCTGAGTTTATCCTTGGCTGCCTTTCCATCATGCTCATTGTTACTCACATTAGCAGCACTTCCATTGTTGTACAATTCCTTTCTGATTCCCTGGTCACCGACCAGCGTCTAATGCCATCACTGTCATCTCTTACTGTACTCCTCTCTCCCCTGCTCATCAGGACAGGTTTCCTTTGTGTGCTTAATTAAGGTCATGTTCATGTGGTTGCAAGAGAGTTAAGTCAACACATAATAAGAAATTACTACCTGTCAGATGAAACATAGTAACTGACTCTCTCATTCTGTTTGAGCCTGTCCTCATTATGAAATTAAATGGGTTAGTTAAAGCACCATCATGGCTGGATTAAGCAAACCCTTTTTATCGCATTTGCAATGGACTAGTCATTAGCAAATAAACAATTATCACATAGACAATTATCACATTAGTTTATTGGCAGTAATGCCTTCCAATGTATTAATTTATCTCTTGCGATGAGTAAACACATCCTTAATGTCTTTTAGTAGCACACAGGCTCTCTAGTGCTTGTGTTATTGATTTAGATGTTTTTCTCCTCAAGTTTGCTGACTACTCTTTTTCTGAAACCCATTATCCATATTTGAAATCTACTCTTTGGAGCTCATGGTCCTTATTCCCCTACAGCCGCACAAGATGCAGTAGTTCAAGTGCCATGGGAAGCTGGTGTAAGACAGTTCAGTTTGAGCTGAGGTATGTATGAAGAAAAGCAAAGTTCCCCATGTCTTTTCTGTTGTGGCTGCCTCCCACCTGCAGAACATGGGGCAGTTTCCTCCCGACACCCCGAGGGCAGCTGTCCGTCCTGTCCTTTTGCCATAAACGCATCTTTCCATGTGAAGTCGTTGGTCAAAGCCGGTACATATGTCATGGAGAAAGAACGTGTGGGACCTGATAGATGGTGGAAGATGAGGATTCACCTCACAAGGCCCCACCTTCACAGTGACAATTGTATTTCCTTCCTTCTCCTTTCCTCATCTCGGTGTGCCTTTACCTTACAACTTTCACTGTGGCAGGAAACTCAGCTAGAGCAGAGGTCCATGTCATGAACGATTCAAATGTTTGCATGATCTCAACTTATCCAAGGGTTGAGGACAATTTGCAGATGCCATTTGAAACATATGCCTAGGTCTGGTCTACCGTCATGAGCAGATCTCTGCTGGGGAAAGCAGAAACACTCAAAGTAGGTCCACTGTTAGGGCTGAATCTGTAGCACTGGTGTGACGTTGTTTCTGGTGGGTTGTCTTGCATGGGCAGTTAGGGGACTTAGCTTCTCTGCAATGAAGACAGGTCAGCCATTAGGCAAGCATAGAGACAGGGAAGGAGATACGATGCTGCAGGGGTGTAAGAAGGTGTAAAAGTGGTGACTGCGGGAGCCAGGACAAATAGACAATAGGCGCAGATGGGGTGGAGTTTCTCAGATGGAAATCTACCTCCTCTTAGCTAAAAAAGCATAAACAGGAAGATGCTGTAACTCATAATTTATTTATGTTTATTTCTTGTTGGACAATAAGAGGCAGATTGAATGTCTGCAATTTACTTTTTGACTGTGCATTCACTGGGGTACCAGGCAAGTTCTGTCTTTCATGATCCCTGATATAATCTCAAATTCCACACCCATGACTTAGGAGTGTCTACGGCCACTGGTATGTTTCCTCTCAGGAACTCCAGGCAGAAGAGACAGAAGAGAGTCAGACTCCAAGCCTAGAATGGGGCACAACACGTAACTTTAAATCCATTAACTTCTGTTTATCACACTTTAGCCCTATTTATACTGAAGCCATTAAATACGTTCATTTAGGTTTTATAACTGAGTTATAATATGGACATGACCCAGATGTATTCATGGCCACAAAACAGGTATGGTGAGAGGATGTAAGAATAAATTCTGCTTGTTAAGTCTGATATTTTCAGCCAAAGCTAGTAAAAGCAGTAAGCATAAAGGTAAGCAGCTGATTTTTGTAAGAAGACAATGCAATAAATGTGGGTCAGTTTTGGAAATCTGGGCTCAGACATAGTTGGCAATGCTTTGAAAGTTGGTTGCATGAGATGTTTTGGATGCTTGAGGGATGGGAAGAAAAAGGGCAGTAGCTGTGTAAAATAGTACCTCTGAAAAATCAGTCCATATTTAAATTGTCTGTTCCTTATGAATGGTTGAGCTCATTCATAAAGCTCTGAGCTTTATGAATGGCTGAGATGAACAATGAGATCTTGACAGTATGAGAGACTCAGGAGAATCCAAGGGGATGTTGGAAAGTAGCAAGGAAGAGTACTGCTCCTAAAAGCAGTGTTGTGACCAAGGACAAACTATGTTCTTGAAAGAACCACAGCCGCCAAGAACATGTCTCTTAGCTTCTGTGATGTTCAGGCTGCACAAACTGACTCCAACATTGCCTAGAGTCACTGGGAAGCGATTTATGAAGTGAATGGACAAATAGGCTCAAAAGGTATCAGTGTGGTGGTTCAGGTGTCAGATAAAAGACATTTGAATGCCTGACTGGAGAGCTTGGAGCAAATACTCTAACTCCTCTGATCTTTCATCTGCAGTATAAGAAGGAGACTCCCCCATCAGACTGTGGCCTTCCAGACTGATCATATCACAGAGACACCCTGAAGCTTCCAGAGTATTTCCTTGGGCTAGATCTCTTTGTCTGAGGTGGGGATAGAATCAGGAACTAGATCCTGACACCAGGATTGAAAAGGAGACATCGTTATGTCACTTTGTCTCAGAGCAGAGCAGTGATTATCTGATAGGAGCGGCTTGTTTGCTGTGCATCTCTTCTGAGAAGCCACAAAACAGGAGGTAAAAAAGAACAAAGTGTTTGAGGGTCACTTTGACATTTGTTCTCTGTCATGGTGATTGCTGGATGAAATGCAGGACTGCTCAGAAAGAGTGCTGCACTGAGACCTGCATTGCCATTTCCAGGCAGCAACACATGGGCTCTAGGGAGTCCTCTGGCTTTGTTCTGTGGTTTGTGGAGGACATCATACCACTGCACTTTTTAGATTTGGCCTGTTTCGTTTGGGCTCTTGGTTGGAAGAGGGGAAACAGCTTGAGGGCCCCGTAATCCCCAGGCCATAAGCCAGGTTGGGTCCTGCAAGCCGCTGGCTGTTGTCATTGACTTGTGCACAGTCCTGCTCCTCATCTGGCTTCATGGCACATCAGCTGCCCCATCTTTTGCTTTAATGAGTGATCAGCTTGCATAACTCCCTTGGACTAGTATGTTGTAGTCACTTATATTAACTAAAGACCCCTGAAAGCAAATGGGTTTGGACTTGTAGATCCTCCTTTTGTAGGTCAGAACCATTCTTGTTCTCCTGAGGACCTATTTAGAGAAGTTTATCCAGCTTCCCTGGGAGTGTGAGTAGGATTGCTGCTCAGGCTGCCAGCAGTGTACACTCCTGGTTCTGAACTGACGTGCAGAGAAAGTCACCATGGCTCAGAGGCACGCTGTGCTCTGCAAGTGACCAAGCAGGAGCCACAGCCCCAGGCTTCCAGGTCGCTCTTTTAAGCCCTCATAGGGAAGGTAATTTTCCATCTCAGAGTAAATCTTAGGTTGCAGTTTGAGGTGTTTAAGGACGCTAGAATGCCTAAGGGATTTGATAGGTCCTCTGAGGTCAAATGGTAATTTGGAAGCACCTGTAAATGCCTGAAAACCTTTGTAACATAAAGCTCTTCATCATCCGTGACATGCATTTCCCAAAGCCAACCTCTTCTTTCCTCCATGATTCTCTAGGACCTAGCTCATCTTTTTCCCAAAACTACGTTCTTGCGTATTTTCTCCTCCTCCCTTCCCCAGTACTCCTTGCAAAACACAACTCCTCTTGATCCAGCAGTGTGAGCCCTTCACCCCTACTCTGAGAGGGGTGCTGATTGCCCTTCAGTGCCCCTCATCCTTCTTCAGGTCCTTCCTAAATCTGTCCACTACAGTTTGCCTGGAATTGTCTTTTTTTCTGTAGAGTCGATCTGTTTGGCTCCATCAGCATTGTCAGCCCTAAACACCTATTAATCAGAGGATATCATCTACGTGGTCCTTGTCTATGGAATTCCCGCCTTGCTCCAATTCTCTGAACACCAGCTGGTTCAAAGTCCAACCTGAAACTCATTCCCATCATCCTGCAAGATCTTAAGCTGTTTCCTCTCAGTCTGTCGGCTAAGTAAGTCCTCTGTTCCTGGATATTCTCCCTGCCTTTTTCTCTGCTGCCCCTCATGTGTCTTTTGTTACCTTTGACAATGAGGTTTCCGCGCACACACTGAAGATGGATTGTGCTTGCAACAACTCTGGTCATTCTCAGCCATTTATTACAGCTTGGACTATTCTGATGCTCTGTGGTGCGTGGTCTCTCTCACTAAGTGATTTTCCAACTTTTGAAGCACTACTAAACATCTGTTTCCCAGCTGGATCTTTGGCAAGAGGAGTTTTTGCTCATCTCCATGGGCTTCTGTTTGCATGGCTTTGACATGAGTATGGCCTAATTCGGCTTTGGCCCTGCTGTGTCAGGTGCCTTTGCACATGCACACGCACATGCACATACACACACATACACATACATGTGTATCACTGTACAGGGTTACCTGGACTCTACACCTCTATCTTTATCAGCCATCATCCTCCTTCTGAGTCATGGCTGAGGAAGATAAGCAGCTGGTTGTGCTATTGGCTTCATGATAATAAGTAAACAGTAATTAATATTTTGCAATCATATAACTCCTAGAATTGGATGATCTGAAAGCACTTAATTAGCATTAATTAGTCATCACTGCATAGCCCACATGAGGTAGATAAGGCTTTATTGTGCAGAATGGGAAACTGAGGCAGAAAGGAATACCAGGATCAGGCAGGTTGAACTTTTGTTGGAAGGGTTTTAAGTGCCTTGGTACTTCTCAAAGCTTGCTGTGGCCCCATTTTGAAGACACCAAAGGCAACATGGGAGCTAAAATCCAGAGGACAAAATCATGCCTCCTCAGTGTTCAGGACAGACCCCCTCAGGTAACTGAGACGTCAATTCCTGCAGGGTTGTGCCTGTCCACTGCCGTGGTTCTTCCTACTTTTGATGCTTTTTGATACTTGCAAATCACAAAGACTCTAGTGCAACAGGTGAGATGGGCATCTAACAGGGCCAAAACAGTGGGGTGGGTCTAGACCTTGGCTGGATGTGGTCTGATATCTTAAATATGTTCTTTTATATAGATGTTTGCCAAACCATCCAAATGACTTAGAAATCAAAGTCCTCTCGAAAGTGTGTAATGGCCAGCTGAATGGACAGATATAGATCAAAGTGTTTGGGTAAAGGAAGATGTGTCTAGACGTTGCGTGGGATTTACAAACTCATGCCAGTGTCTCACATCTGGGGCTTGATTCATTTGCCTAAAAGTAGATGTTCAATGTTCTTTGAGATGACCTGGATGCCCTTCCTGACCTCTGGCTGCTCTTTGGAAGTACAAGGCTCTCCTGAAGGCCCCATGTCAAATCTGCCAATCAGTTTAGGTACCTCAGGCCACTCAGAGACACTTAAGATAACTGAATTGTGCCCCAGATGTCCACCTTAATAGCCTATGTTGTCAGTGCATGTCCAGCATGTGTTTCGCAACATCTGAGTCTGTTTCTCTAGGGATATAGCCCTATCTCAAATACTGACTAAGGTGATGTGAGCACCCTCTGGAAAGCCTTTGAAGTTCTCTGGGTGAGAAGTCTAAGTACTTTGTTGGGCCAGTTACTGTATTTACCTCCCACTTCTGGGCCTGGAAAAGCTTTGGAAAAGATCTCTGCCTGCGGGTACTACAACTGTGCACCAGGAGCAGGTTCTCTTCAAGACCTACTGTTCCATCCCTGAGCTCTCAGTTCCCCTGGAACATCCCTAGAGCCTACCACACACACACTGGGTGTCTTCTTCAATATCCTTTTCACACCAATGTTGGCTCTGTTGAAACCAGGAGGTTTTAAAACCAAGTCAGACACTGGTCCCCCAAGGTTGTCTGTTGTGGTCTGATTTCCTTTAACATCAACTCACTGGACTTCATGACTTGCTTGTGTATGTGTCTTGCCCTGTTCTAGAAGGTCTGCATACCAATGGTGTGAGAAGACCAAGGCAGCTGAGTGTCCCCATACTTCGTAGCTGAGTGTACACAATAACTGAGTAGATCTGCTTTCTCCTCCATGAACTCCTGAGCATCTTGGCAATCTCAGTCAGAGAGAGGCATATGCCAGGGAACCTGCACGCTATGGGCATGTCATCTTTTCCAAGAATTAACCTTGCTCACTAATGATTTATGTGACTGACCTCTTCCGAGAGGGTTTAATTGACAGCAATGTACATTAATGGTCTTACTGTCAGTGCACATTGCTGGTTTTTGGCTGGGCTTGAGTGTACAGTACTGGGTCCTTTGATACAATGGACCTGGGGAGCATCAAATGAAGGACCTACAAGATTTTATTCTGAGGTCAGCTGAAGAAGGGGTAATGCCTCCTTCCCATGCTCCTATCCCAGGGAGTGCAGAGACCTGGATGAACAGCTTCCACTGCAGGGTGGTGACAGACCTGGGAAAACCAAGGTCATGATGGTCCTTAAGAGTGGAGTTGAACTGTTTGGAGACAGGTGAAGGGCAGCAAGAGGAAAATAGAAGATGCAAGAGATGTTCATCTCTTGAGCACTGCCTGTTGCACACCCCGAAGTGGGGAAATGTAGTGGAGATTATGTGTAAACTCAGAGAGGTTTTTTTAAACCAAGGCTGTGTGGGTGAACTTCAGTCTGGCTTTTTTTGATGGAAGCCTGGGCTTGAAAGCTTTAACGCATGCATCTGGAGCAGTTCTCCATGGTTAAAAATCCCACCCAACCGACCAAACCCCAGGTCTTACTCAGTCCTAATGACTCATTACACCCCCTTCCCTTCCACTGGAGCAGAAGAAGCCCAGGATAACTGATCAGAAGGAGATCCTGACCTTTTCATGATGTGGGGCTGAAACATGTTTTGCCTGAAGGTCTTAATGAGTATTTGCTGACAGCAGAGACCAGGGTGAGACTCATGCCTCTCTTGGGATTCAGCATCAGAGCCTGTGGTGGTTGATAGATTCTCATTTTCCCAAATTAATTCCTTTCTGGAGCATCTCCTCCTTCCCACCCCAGTCTTTTGGCCCTCCTCCACGAGCCCCTGTCCACTCCGAAGCTCCCAGCCCATTAAACTCGAAATTCCCTGACCTTTTGCCTTCCTGCAGGAACAGCCCCCCTCTCCCTTTCTTAAGGCGGACCCTTTACCTGCTGAGTCTCACCTCCCAGGTTAAGCTCTTGGTTTAAAATGCCTCCATGCACAGCCTGCTGGTACCAGTGCCTCTGCAGCTGAGCCCCTTATCAGAGGCACACACGCCTCCTCCCTGGCCCCTGTTACACATGCTGTGTCACCAATGCCACATCTGTCTGCAGCCCTCCCATCTGCCTCTTGTCTCTTCCCATGTCCTCCATAGGCGGGCAGTCCCTGTCAACGGTCCAGCCACCACTGGGTCCTTCCCCCTTCTTGTCTGTCTTGGTTTCTCTTTGGGAAACATTGAGGTGGTCTCCAAGAAAGGCTTTCCCTGGCATCACACTCCAAACCCCATCATAATCCCTATCCCTTTCCTTTCTGTCTCCTTGCCTTGTCTCTGCTCTAAATCCAAGAGCTTCCCTTAACTTCTCCCATGCCATTGCCACTAGTGCTCATTTCTTGGTGTACTTGCCCCTCAACCCCAATTTGGGTTTGCTGCCTCTCAGATAATCCTCTTCCCTCCTAGACACCATCTCACAGGGAGCAGCATGGTCAGGGAAGGTTGTCTGTTCCTGTTTTTCATTGCTGAAGCCCACCTTCTGCCATGGGGCCATCAGGAGCCTGAGGGAATAGACACATTTTTTCTGTGGGGATGGTGTGGTGACTGTTCTTGTCCTCTATAGGAGCTGCAGGAATTTTCAATAAAAAGGTGGATGAATTTCATGATTTCAGGGCAATCTCATGAGCAAAAATCTGTCGAGTCTCTGCTGAAGTCACTTGAGCAGCACCTGGATCACAGTGATGTGGATTTTCAGAAGTGGGCAAAAGCACTCACCCACATCTCTGCCTCCCGACCGTATCTCAAGTCCCAGATTCAAGGCAGTGACAACAGAATTTTTACAGTTACAGTTTTGAGACAAGCAAAAGCATAGGTTTGTTACTAGCCTACTTCTGGAAGAGCTTGAAATTGGCAGAGACAGCATATATATGCTTGAGGTGAGCAAACAAGGCAGAAAACATTCAACCCCCAGCAGTGCTTGTTTGGCAATGCTATGGGCAAGCTTGTGAGCAGAACAACAGGCTGTGCTGGCAGTCGTGCTGATAAGGCACTGCAGAAGCACTTGTGCAGGAGCTCTTTGGGCCACACAGACAAAAGCAACCTTGGACTCTCTGCCCAAAAGTGTGTGCTCTATGACAGGTCTCTGCTGCTACACCAAGTGGGCTCTTTAGCGCCTAGTGCATCCCAATCGCATCCTTGCAGTGCAGGAATAGCTTGGGAGCCACCTCTCCCTGCCCTGCCCTGCCCTGGGCATTTCTCCTGCCCTACCCCCGATCTAAGTGTGCAGGTGGACCAGTATCCATGCCTCCTAATGTGGGCAACCTGGCCATGTCCCAGGGAACACATACGGTGCGCAGGGAGGGTGAGTGGAAGATGGCTGTAGGAGGCTGCAGTGAAAGGGATAAGGAATAAAATCAGCCAGACCTGCTGGGTTGGTTGAAATTCTTGTTTGGGGCTTGACGGGGTGTTTAAGCATATTTCTCATCTCCTTGTGGGATCAGAGAAGTGTCGCTCATCTCAGTACGTGACCTTAGAAAGGTATCCTGTCCTTGGCGCAGGGGGATACGGAGTGCCCATGCCCCGTGCTGGGGCAGTGAGTGTCCCCTGTCTCGGGGGGTGGCTCAGTGCCATGCAGCTCTGCAGTCAGCAAGAGACGACTCTCCCCGGGGACTGCCATTATGTAAGGGAGGGGAGGCAGGTTTCCCAGTCATGTAGGTGTTGCACAATTAATTATTCCGGCTTGGCTCTGGATCCCTGGAGCTCAGGGATGCCACACAACATGAGTAGTGCAGCACAGTCTCAGCCCAGTTGAGCCTCAGGCTAGCAAATCACTTCTCCCCGCATCTCTCTCTTTCCACTGATGTGTATGCACTTTTCGAAGGGGGATGTGATGAAGCATGCTCTGGAGCAGCAGCAGCCATGATCAGTGGGCAGCTAGAAGGATCTTCCAGCTCTTTGCACTGGTGTGTTCCTTTTACCCCAAAAGATACCCCCCTGCCAAGCCCACCTTGCCCCAGGATAGCCATCACTCTGCTGGGAAGTATGAATCCCCAAGCCTGGGCTTCTCATTTATATCTGTCTGGCTGAAGTCTAAAAGCCATTTGGCCTGCCATGCCTTTCTCCTGGAAATTAAAGACCTTGTCTTTTTCTCCCCACAGTGGTATTTGTACCCTGTAATCATGCTGCCTCTCCATCTTCTCTCTGAAAGGCTGAACATGCTGAACTCTCAATTTCTCCCTGCAAAGGCTATTTGCTTTACCCTCAGGTGAATTTCCTGGTGCTGTCTTCACCGTCTTTAACTTTATAACGTGCTTCAAGAAGCAAAACAACCGGAAAGCCCAGAGCCCTGCACTTGCCTTGGCTGGGTGCAGATACTCGTCTAGCTCATGAGAGATGCGCTGTCATGAGAGACCCCCTCTCCCTCCCCTCCACGCTCTCCAGCAAACCTCCAAAGAGTGGATATCTACCACATTAGCAATTTCAGCAAGAAGGTGAGACATTGCAATGCAACCTTTTCATTGCCATGGCCTTTCAAAAGCTGGTCCAGGTGGCCAGAGAAGCCTCGGGACAGGAGAGATCTGTGCTGGCTGTTCAGCTCTTGCAATTACATGCTGATTGCATTCGCAGTCCTGCAAGAGGGATACAGAACCAAAATATCATTGTTGTTGGAAATTCCAGCACTAAGAAGTGCATCTCATGTCCATGCAGACTTCTGAGCAGGGCTGTTTGGACTTTATTGCAGCTAAAACTTGGAGCCAGCAAAAGTCAGCTTTGGTACATGTGTAGTGTCTTTGCTTTTCTCCTTTCCCACGAAAGGAGGCAATACCTAAAGCATAATCCTAGGCAGTGACCAGACCTCTTAGACACGCTACAGCAGAACCCAGACACATCTGAAACCACTTGCAGTGTTGCTCACAAGCCAGTGGTGCAGAGTGCAAGCTAGGAAGCACCCTGGGACTCCAGGCAACCAAGTTTTAGGAGCCCAGTTCTCTACTGCAGAAAGCCAAAGACACACCAGTTTACACACACAGATGATTTAGCTCAGGATTCCTCGTTATAAAAGTTAACAACAACCTTAATGTGTTGGTTGGGAGAACATTTGTTGAGTGATGTATTGTCCCAGACACAAGAATGGAAATTTGCCTGTTTACTAAGCGGCAAAAATGATAGTGATGAAAGAGAAAGCACTGACCTGAGTTGAACAGCTCCAGCAGCTGGAGGTAATGACAGATGTGATCATTTACTGTGGATGCCCATGAGCTGGTTTAGAGTTTCACAGCCCAGAGTCATCCTCAGGGCACTGCACATTCCAGAAACATCTCCGAAGCACCTTACTGTAAATGGTATCACACAGTAGGCTATCAGGGCTGGAGTCAAGGGTGCAGCATTCCCCCCTGGCCTCTGACGAAACTCCATTTCAGTAATCAAAGATTAATTCCTTTCTAGAAATGGGGCCTCAGGATGAGTTCCTAGCAATTTGCCTTGGTTCCTGGGCTGCTGTCAACAGGGCTTTGCTGTGGTCCAATTTGAAGAAAACCACCAAGATGTTTAACCTGAGTTTAGCCTCCTGGGACACTGGTAGTGTGCAGTCCTGGTGCCACCTCTGGGATATGGGCCTTTAAGAAAGATATGTCCAATCTGAGGGGTACCTTTTGTCTGCAGTATGGTTATCATAGAATCATAGAATAGTTTGGGTTGGAAAGGACCTCAAGATCATCCAGTTCCAGCCCCCCCTACCGCAGGCAGGGACACCTCACACTAAACCGTATCACCCAAGGCTCTGTACAACCTGGACTTGAACACTGCCAGGGATGGAGCATTCACAACTTCCCTGAGCAACCCATTCCAGTGCCTCACCACCCTTACAGTAAAGAACTTCCTCCTTATATCCAATCTAAACTTCCCCTTTTAAGTTTTAACCTATCCCCCCTTGTCCAATCACTACAGTCCCTAATGAAGAGGATCCGCAGCATTGTTATAGGACTTATCATAGGCTACAGTACATGGGTACACACTGCTGCAGATCTTTTGTCTCTTGATTGGATGGAGTTCAGAGTCTGAACAAACCATCTTTGCCCATTTCTGAATGGGCTGCTGTGGCCACTCTTGGGAACAATGCTAGACACACCAGCAAGGGGCTGTAGTCCCAGAAACAGGTCCCAGCACCACCAAAGTGGTTCCCTCCACTACAGTTTTGCCATTTCACATGTCCTGGGCCTGAATCCGTGTGCGCTGCCCATTGCCTGTGGCCCTTGGCTGAAACTCCAGCAGTTTGCTGGCTCTCCACATGAGCTGGCTCCAGACAGCCAGCTCCTGAAGGCCTGCTGAGTTCAGCCACCAGTGTTACGCCTCGGTGCTGTGTCCACAAGGCATTAGGGATACACACTGGAAGAGCTGCAGGGTGCTCTGCTTCATGCTGCAAAGCTGCCTGTTCCAGTGGTGGACCTACGGATGACATAGCTCCTGCCTCTTGGGAGTCTCAGAAGCGCTGGAATGGCAGACCACACCTGAGGAAGACTGCTGCCTCTCATCCCCCTCACATATGTTCAGAGAAGCAAGGCAGGAAGTTTGCTATAGAGGTTAATAATAGGCTTGAGTTGTGATTTCCAGTGATTTCTTTGGTAGCAGCCTGGGCCAAGTCTTCCTGGCACATTCCTTGTAGAAACCTTCCACAAATGAGTGGCATGTCTTATTCCTCCACAGTGGTCTGCACCATTCCACCAGGTTTTCTCTGCCCCTGCACACTTCCCTTGTCATTGCTGACATGCCAGGCAGACGGATGAATGAATGACACAATGGCCATGCCAAGCCCCACTCCCTCCTTCCACTCAGTGGCATTTCTGCCAGCTGAGTCTATTTGTTGTGGGAGGGGTGAGAGAGCATGTGTGAAGCCAAGGTTGGTGCCTCTTCATAAGGGTTTGCAAGGCTAAACGGATGCCCTAGTTGAGTGCCTGCAATAGATACTCCCCAAGCCACAAACGGCATGAGTGTAAATGATCTTATCTTGCCTTTCAATAATAGGCATCCAATTTGCTGACTCCAGCTGCCCAACCCAAGTCTGATTCAAGTCTCTGTGGGCTTCCTGCAGGATGTGGCGGCAGGAGGGGTGGGTGAGATGTCTGAGTGGCGGGCTTGGGAAGCAGGGGTAGACATCAAAGACCCATTACCTGCACCTCCCAGCAGTGGCCAATGGGGTTTCACAACCCAAGCCTGGAGCAGAAGAATGGGTGCATCAGTGGTAGGTTGAGAAAGAGAAGTAAAGGAGAAGCTCTTTGCTGTGAGGGTGAGGAGGCATTGGCACAGGTTGCCCAGAGAAGTGGTAAATACCCCTTCCCTGGCAGCGTTCAAGGCCACATTGGAGATAGACTTGGATGACATGGTCTAGTGGAAGGTGTCCCTGCGCATGGCAGGGGGGGTGGAACTGGATGGTCTTAAGGGCCTTTCCAATCCAAACCATTCTATATTCGATGATCCTATGAAATGCTCCCTGTCCCCAGAGGATCCAGAGCACCCACGTGGGAAGCCCCAGCCACACACACCAGGTTTCCATTGACAGATTTTGCTGGGAAATGGTTTCCCAAGCAGGGCATGTGGCAAGATACCTTGCTACAGGGTGGGCATTTTGGCATCTTGGCAGCAATGTCCTGCTCTTACCACCTCACAGAGCAAGTGGTGCAGCAAAGTGCCTGTGATGGGGAGATTCAAGGCTGCTGCCGGCCTCGGGGAGGGGTAACCTCTCCTTTACATGTTTTTTGACCACCATTGCTGCCCTTGTCACCTTCCTGTTACTCCTCCTTCTCCAAGCTGGAAGTGAACAAGTTCCTGTGGCTTTTGGCCCGGCTGTTCTCAAGATCCATCCCTACTTTCAGATGTTAGGGGTACAGGATGACTAGAGAGGTCTGATTTGGGCTGCCTGTCGTTGGAGGGACTGTCCCTGCCATGTCCTCCCCTCTCCTTCCACAAAACACTTTGAATCGGTAGTGGGTTTCTCAAGATAAAACGCACTCATGTCTTGGGTCATGAAGCAAACTGGGGCTTGGATTTACTGTGTCCACACATGGGAACTAGTACATATATTGCTGGGAACAGGATTAGCCCCATTTCAGTGGTCTTAGTTTAGGACTGAAATTCTGAATATCTACTACATCCTATTTGGCGTCCACTTTTGATGACTCTTAGGGGTTTCAGTGTGTCAGTCTCTACTATTGCTCCTTCTGGTCAAGCCAAGGAAAGGAGGCCAGGACATTTTTCTAAGGCAGTGTTGGCTCTTTTCCCGTGGGACATTCCAGGTCAGCTACAGGGTCAGTAAATCAACATAGCTCTATTAAAAGGGAGAGAGAGGACAGTGGCTCTCATCACAGCAGCATTCAAGATCTTTTCCCCAGTGAGATCAAGCTTTCAATTGAAGCCTTCAGAGCAGTTTAAGTGCTATTCATAGAATCATGGAATAGTTAGGGTTGGAAAGGACCTTAAGATTATCCAGTTCCAACCCCCTGCCATGGGCAGGGACACCTCCCACTAAACCATATCACCCAAGGCTCTGTCCAACCTGGC
>JAOEHY010032593.1:118991-146877 GCA_025447955.1 Psilopsiagon aurifrons | reverse complement strand
GCCCCATCGTAGAAGGCCACCAGATTGGTCAGGCAGGATTTCCCCTTAGTGAAGCCATGCTGGCTGTCACCAAGCACTGTGTTGTTCTTCATGTGCCTCAGCATGCCTTCCAGGAGAATCTGCTCCAAGATGTTGCCAGGTACAGAGGTGAGGCTGACTGCTCTGGAGTTCCCAGCCTCATCCATTTTCCCCTTCTTGAAAACGGGGTTCTATTTCCCTTTTTCAGTCATTGGGAACTTCACCTGACTCCCAGGATTTTTCAAATATGATGGACAGTGGCTTAGCAACTTCATTTGCAGCTCCTCCAGGACCCATGGATGGATTTCATCAGGTCCCATGGACTTGTGCACATTCAGGTTCCTAAGATGGTCTCGAACCAGATCCTCTCCTACAGTGGTCTTCATTCTCACAGTCCCTGCATCTGCCATAGAATGGAATTTGCTGAATTCAGAGTTGGACTCCAGTAGGTGAAAAGCCAAAATGCAAAAGGATAGATGCAGGGATAGAAGGAAACAGCCATGCCTATAAGTATAGAGATTCACCTTTGGAGGATGGAGGAAGGTGTTTGGTGGGCTGGGTGTTGATATTAAGAGGTTCAGACATAGGAAAATACACATGCTTTGCATTGGCTTCACCTGTTTCTGGGTTGGCCTGACTTCCTTATGTAGAAAAAAGTATTAAGACTTTGGCTGTGCAGCACCTGCCAAAAATCTCCTCCTCCTTTGAGCACCCCTGGTTCTCCTGCAGTGCAGGGAAATGGAGCGGCAAGAGGAAGATGGACATGACAGATGTCCAAGCTTGAGCCACTCAACTCAGCTTTCTCAAGAAGTATCTGGGTTAGAGAGCCCGTTGCCCAGTTTGCAGCTCTGGGTGTTGCTCCAGCTCCTGAGGCAGTTTGCAATGACCCAGAAAGGGAAGGTGTTAAGGACACCAGTCCATCAACTTTCCTCCAGACAGGCATGGTGGGAGAGAGCCCCACCAAGCTGTACTTCAAATGCCAGTGCTGCAAGGATAGGGCTGGTGATAGGTCTTTACGGGATGGTCATTGCTGAGTTTAAGGGTAGCAGGGAAATACCTCTTCCTTGAGTGGCAGAGGGCAATATAAGCCATAAATCGCCCAGTATTTACAATCCCAGCATCAGATAGCAAAGGAGATGGCCAGACAAGCAAATCAAAGGGGAGGTTTGTCCAATTTTTCTATTGTAACCTCACTGAATTTAGTGGCCTTGCAGCAGCTGAGGGAGCAGAACAAGGCAGAGAGCAGCAGGGGAGCAGGATAAACAGCCCCTGTCCCCAGGTCTAGAGGTCTTTTGATCTCCAGGCCTAAAGATCCCGACCCATTCACAGAAGAACATATGGCCTGAAATTGGATCTGATGCTGTAATTCAGGGCTGCCCACACACAAGTTTCTCAGCCATGCTTATCTCTAGCTCAGGTACTGTGTCTTGCAATGCAACAGCACTACTCATTGTCTGTTACAGAGGGTGTTTTTAACTTACAAGTACAGTATAACAATATATTACTTGACAACAACATCATTCCCTCATTACTGTTTATAAAAGCAGCAGGAGAGAGACATATATACTGCAGTGTGACTGACTGCATGATCACAAAGATCTTCAGAGGGAAGTGAGTCTTTTACTGTTTAGGATGTTAGAGTCCATACCACAATTCTTCCTAGACCTCAGGAGGGAGACCTAAGATCTCTTGGATCACTTACCTTTTGATACGAGCCTTAAGGCTTAAAATCCCACATTCTTCAAAAGTTTGCAGTCTCCCTACGTATTAAAATCAACATTTTATGTATTTAGAGGAATGTATTTCAGAGAAGCGATCTGTGAAATCAGAAAGATGAGAATTGGGTACCATCAGGAAGCTAATGTGACAGGCTGGTAAGGTTGGTAACAGCTGAATGACATTTTACAGTTCCAAGACTCTTTGCTGCAGACTTCACTCTTGTGCCGACAATAGTTGACATGTCCTGCTCTGCCTGAGCCTTATCCCAGCCCCTGCTGACAGCCAGTTCTAGTCAGCCTGCGGAACACGCACTGACCTTTCTGGAGGAGGCATAAAGGCAGATGGATGTGACATTTGCTGACGATGCTTTTGTCTACTTCATCTAAGTGCCTTAAACATACTGGGTTCGTGTAGCACCTAACTGGAGCTGCTGGCTGAATTGCTTCTTGTGTTGCAGAGATGCTGCACTTTCATGCCATACTTTCTTGTCTTGTGATACTCTGGAAGAGATGGAAGAGAGGAAACACAGATAACCTTGCTAATGGAAGGTCCCTGCTGGAAAAGGGGCAGGAAGGACACAATCTGCTGTCGCACATCCTTCAAATGCTGCTATGAGGCATTTTACAGCCCCACTGAGTCACAGGCATACCTGCTTAGACGTATTAGCCTGAATCTATTTTCAGCATTTACAGTGCAGCTGCACCTTGGATTGGTGCCTCACTGTGCTCAACAGGATACAGGAAGCACACAGCCAAGACTCCAAATGATGGACCCAAACAGCATGGCTATAGGTGAACACAGCATGGTATGGATTGCTTGGATTTCGCCTCCCAGCCAAACTTTGCTTCTTTTTGAGTTGTTCCATTCCCTCATGCTGCTATCTTTGCCTGTTGGAGAGGCACATCTTGTGCCTTTTCCCCCATCCCATTTTAGTCCTAATACTGCCAGTGGAATGGATTAATGGCATGCTATTTTCAAGTCTAGTAATCTTTGTCACAAAAGTGAGTGAAAGCATACAGTGAAAATGAAGATCTATCAGCACTGCTGTCGGACTGATGGCTCACTCTGATAGCTAATGCAAAGAAGAGAACAGAAGATGGCAAAAAAAAAGAAATCCCTTTCTTATTTTAATACCAAGAGCAGCAAACAGTCCCTGTATCCATCTTTTTGACAAAGACTATAATGGAAATGGCAGCATGCTGGAATGTCATTGTGACTCCATGATTGGCTGTAATTTCACAGCCCTCCGTGGGCACAGCAGACAGTCAGCACTCCGTCTGCAGGTACTTGGGTTAAAAATGCCTGTCACTCACTCTGTGTGTTGCATTGTGGCATCACCTAGATGGTATTTCAAGCTCCTTATGCCACACAAGCTATTGTGTATCCAGTTTTCCACTAGTTAATTGGGCAGGAACTCAAAGTGCAGCATGACTTGTTTTCTCAGGCAGTAACTAGCTGCATTTGATGCATTTATATCTAACACCAGCTGGAAAACGATGCACTGAAATGAAATTCATTGCACACATCCTCAGCTGCCACACTGCAGGAATGTTCTTCACTGACCTTTTCCTCTGTTCCGCCTTTCAGGAACACCACAAGCCTCCCTGAGCCTTTACAGGAGCAAAAAGAAGAGTGTACTTGTTTTCTGTACCCCCTGGCAAATCTTATCTTACTATTTCCTTTCTTCAAGCCAAAGGCACAGCTGGATACCACACAGTTAAGATGTTGTTATTCTAGGAATCACCTAGGAAAACTCGGTTCAGACTTTAGCCCTGCTGTTTCAACTTTTTGTGCATCTTGAACATATTGCTTGTGTGCAGAACCATCCTGGGAGCAGGAACAGCCTTCATCTGAAAGAGGAGCTGTGTGACTAATGTTATACAGGAACAAATACGGTTACGTGATGCTGGGGTGAAGGATGCAGTGTTCTGCTTCCATCCCTCCAGTAAACGAGCTTTGCTCATTAGCAGGAGCCCTTCCCTTGATGGGTTTCAGGCCAAGCCTCATGAGCTAAGCACTTTCCTTTCTACCAGCATGTGGAGGAGGAATCATACTCCCCTTCTTTCCAGGGGAATGTCATGGTTACACCTTGGGGATGGGCCCTGCCAAAGCACTGGATACAGGCAGGAGGAGAAGAGGAGGTGGGTAGTCCGGGGATTGCCCTCCTGTCTTCTGAACTGAGCAGTTTTAGCCAGGGACAAGGCTGGCCCAGGACATCTCCTCCTCCAGCTTTGGCAAAGGCAGTATGAGCCCATCAAGAGTCTGGCCTGACGGGCAGGTATGCAGGACTCGCTCTTTCCAATCGTACGGGCATGAAGCAGCAATTTGGGTCCGTTCCCAAGGTGTCTGCCCTAAACTCTTGAAGGGGTTACTAATCCTCACTTGATTGTTTCCTGCTCTGAGCAATTTACATAGTTATTATGTCCAGCTCTCATTCTCTTCTCTAAAACATGCGGAGGACAGGGTTGAATGAGAGGGGAAATTTGATTGCTTTGTATTTTGTCTGCCTGTTCCTATCGGGAGGGAGCAGCTACACAGCCTGGCAACAGTCTGCAGAGAGCCTGAATCGCTCCACAATTAAAAAGACCCAGGTTCACACTTCTCCTGACTCCTCATTCTCACAGAGAAAAAGGGGAAAAAGAAAGACAGAAGGAAAAGCGAAGATCATTTGTTTGTAGAATATTTCTGTATGTGTGTGGTTTGCAGGTTAATTGGAAAGGGTGTTTCTATGCCAACAAGGGCTGAGAACAGACGGCCAAACTTGGAGAAGCATCCACCCCCAAGCAGGCATTTTGGAGGCATGGATGATGTGGCCCAGTGGCTAGCACAGGGAGCAGCCCTGCAGGAGATGGGACCTCCGGACCACGAGTCTCCCTGTCTGCAAGGCTTGCACTTGGCTCTATCCCCGCCCTTATTCATCCTGGCGGATACAGCAAGAAGGTGATCTGAATGCTGAGCAGAACAGGCTGCAGAGCAGCTCAACAGCCGAGTCACCAGCGGCTGGAATGGCTGCTCTCCCTCTCCAGCAATAGGAAGGCACCAAGGGTCAATCAGCTATGTAGCTCTCAGGGACTGGTGTGATGTTTGCCTTGGATAGCGAGTTTTGACTGTAGGATTTAGAAGCAAATGCCATACAAAGGCACCAAGTCACTAACACTTTATTAACCTGTGAGGTATTCATATCAATAGTTATCTGCTCCAACAATAATTCAGTAACCTGTGAGGTATTCATATCAATAGTTATCTGCTCCAACCCTCTGCCCCCAAAGATATTTAAAGTCTGTGGCTGAGCACAGTGTTTTAAAGGGAAATAATTTTAATAAGTGCATATAAAATCTCCAGATTAAGTTAAAAAAGAGAACTATGAGAACTTGGCTTCAAACTACTCAAAGAAGGCAGAGAATGTTGAGGTTCTTCGTGACTCATTTTTCACGCAAGATCCATAATTTAAGATGGCTTTCAGGGCTGTCTTGGGAGGAAGATCCTGCTCCACACACTTTTGCATTCCGAGACATTTGAAGTGCAGATGGGAAAGGAGGCGGCTTAGGCATGCCTCTGGATGAGAAGCTACAAATAGGCTCTAAATGGAAACCAAATCATTTCTTCCGGATTTCTGGGGTGAGCAACACACTCATGGGTCTCTAGAACATTCTGGTCAATCTCTCTTGGCTGAGTTCAGCACCTTTCACCAGGTTTTCAAGGCCAGGTTGGACAGTGCCTTGGGTGACATGGTTTAGTGTGAGGTGTCCCTGCCCACGGCAGGGGGGTTGGAACTGGATGATCTTAAGGTCCTTTCCAACCCGAACTGTTCTATGGTTCCATGTTTCTAAAAAAGAAGTGTCCTACACAACCAGCTGAGGTCTTGCAGATGTACTGACCCACATCCCTCGGATCAGCACCCATTTCCAAACTGTAAGTGGCTTGTTAGTGGGAAAAAGAATAACCTTCCTCACTGCAAATTCAGGTGGTGAAAACAGCTTAGAAACACACATCGAGTGGGTCCTGTTATAATGCCAGAAAGAAAATCAAACCTTCAGAGTTGCTGAGTGACACATACCCCAGCTAACTACAACCTCCCTGCAGCACCACATAGCACTGACTTGTAGCTGAAGTCATTTGGATCATAAAACGAACAGGTTTCACCGTTTGCTCATCCAGGTTTTCCCACATGAACAGGGAAATGGAGTGGGTAGGATCAGGCCGTTATAACCTGCATCCAGCCCCTTCCTTGTATCTGTGCTCCTCAGGCTGCTCGTGGAGTTTGACAATGCTGTGCCTTTGCTCAAAGCCATTCCTGTCTTAGCCCATGTTGGCAGTGACTCCATCAATCTTTGGGTTTCCCAAGTTAATATTAAAAGATACCACTTCAATAAGCTATTTCTTTAAACTAACCTTGGAAATCACTACCAAGAGACAGAACAACTACAAATCTGTACCTTAACAGCCGAGCCAGTTTTCGTATGTGGCAATGCAGCACTTTGCTGCATCCCATGGTCAATAATGGAAGCCACTGAACAACTCTGCTTCTTCCTTTGATCTGCTGAGGTGCCCATGAGCAGGATCAGCACATTTCACAGCTTTAATACTTGCCAACAGAGAGTTAATCAGTGCCTTTAAAGTTCATCACAAAACCACCTTTCTAATGCTCGTGTTGTATGCCTGTGTATCTGTTATTAATCAACACCTCTGTCCTGTCTGCACCAAAAAGCTTTGCCAAGGTAACTTTAACATGATGACTTCTTTATTCAAAGCAATGACATAAGCTACACCAGCAAAACCACACTGACTCTAGTTACAGTCACAAATTATCTCCAGGACTGAGTTAGAGATAAAAGCTTTGCCAGCGCAGCAATGCTCCGTAGGGATCCCATTTTCTCATGACATTTCCACACCAGCAGAAGTCATGTGAAGGCAGCTATGCCAGCATCAAGTTTCTTTTGCCAGCAAAGAAGTGTTGGCCAAAAAAATTAAACACTTCACTCTTACTGCTTTCCCAGGAAGAATTTCTGGTTTAGGCTCAGCCGCAACTTGAGCACAGGGAACAGAGCAATCGACTGCATTTGAAATGTCTTCTCTCAAGCAGCAAGGTAGGCAAGGCACCTCCAAGAGCTGTCATTGTGGACAAGTCTGTTCTATCTACAGTGCCCTGACACCATGGAGTTTTCTTCTTTGCTTACATAGCCAAAGCCTCTCCACCGGAGCTCTGGACCACAGAAAATGTTCCCAACAAATAATTCAGGAGATGAGCAACTTCATTTGTGCTTAAGGAAATCACTCGACAGAGAGCTGTGAGGCAGCTAACACCACCAGCCTCCTCTGGAGCTTTGCTGGGCTTGCTCCCTGCAGTGCAATGGTGCTTAGTGCTGGTTCATAGGCAGCACTCTGCACTCAGACCCAGGAGCTGCAGTATCAGCTACAGCAGAGAGGAATACGAGAGACAACCTGCCCTACTGCCATAACCTGGACCCTAAGCAAGTGCCATAGGAACTTGCAAACAATACCTTAACTGTGGGATCACACCACCCAAGATGACCAATTCTTCATCACTGTTTAACTCCAACTTACACTGCGAGCTCGGCTCGCCTACATCAGCTCCAGAGTACTACCGGGGAGGGAGGAGGCAGCACCTGTGTCCTGCTTGAAATTCCTCAGGAACACTGCGGATGCAGTGTCTGCGCTTTTGGCCGTGCTATCTGGATTGTAATGATTCCGGGTTTGCTACCCTCTAGATGCAGAGCAATAAAATTAGCATTCACGTTCAGATTTATAACCCAGTAAAGGCAAGTTCTCTCTAATAAACACAAGCTCATTTATGAGACCAGATTTCAGGCATGTCTTGCAAAACGGAAAATAACATCCTGTGCAATTCTAATGGCTCACACCTCAGTGGGCAGACACAGCAGATACTTTCCTGCAGCTCTGCTTCTGCTCTCAGCCTCCCTCAATCCGCGCAGTGCCTGTGGGTCATTCACAAAGTCCTCTGGTGCCACTCTGAGCTGCTGGCTTGGATCTGCAGGGATCCTCGTCCCGCAGCCTCTGCCTATACACCCTGGGGAAGGGGAAAAACTGCAGACCCTCCCTCTGCTTCCCATCACACACTGCTAAGCACCCTTGAGCAAGCTTTATGGTTGAGGTGTCAAAGGATGGCTGCAGAGGCTGAGCAGGAATAAAGCCCCTTATGCTGCTGCATTGTTGTTAGTGCCCTCATAGTCATTTAATATTAGCAGGCATCACTCCTGGGACTGTGTGATGTACACCTGCTATGGTACATTGTGCCTGGGTACATCCCCATGCAGTGAGGCATCTTCTTGTCCCCTGTGGGCAAACACAGTGAAAAGACTGATCCATAACCCACCTACCGAGCAAAACGAAGCAAGAAGAGATGAGTTTAAGCCCTGCTGCTGCACATGCCCTCTCGAGAGGCACTAAGGAAAGGACACCCTCTGCCTGTTACTGCAGCCTTCCTCATGCTCCCTCTGGCTCTGGCTCCCATCGAACAGATCCCTGTGTGAGATTTCACTGTGTTTCATTTCCCACTGCAGTCCTTTGCTCTCACAATTCCCCCATCCTTCCACCAGAAGCAGAAGACTCGGGAAGGAGGTGGGAAGGAAGCACCTAAAGGTGGTTGTGGTCTGGCCAGGTTGGGGGAACAAGGGGATACCTCAAGGCATATACCAGGATGGATTTTAGCCTCTGACACAACGGGTTGTGAATTGTGCATCAGAAAAGCCCAAGACTAAAAGTCACTATTCCTCTTGCTGTATTTACTATACCAATAAAATATCTTCATAGCAGCTGGCTGTGATGTAAATCCTCTTTAAGAACTAACAGCTGTGCAGGGGACCATTAACAAAACAGCTCCATCACTAAGGCTTTTGGTCAGAGACTGCTTGTGTTGTTAGTCTGCAGGGAGGACCGCTCTGTGAGGCTGCATGGAGCTGCTCAGAGACTGCTTTACCCAGGGCTTTACTGCTGTGCAGCACACTGGCTCCCTGCCCCACGCACCAGATAATGGCTGGATTTCAGGGGGGTTCTCTCTCCAAATCAATGTTACTCAGGTGAATCAGGACCACAGGCTGGTTGCTGGCCATGGAGCTGATTTAGGTCTGCCCCTAAATGTGACCCCACTGCAGACCGGGAGGAAGCCTGGGGCATATATATGTGTCTAAGCACTGCTCTGAGCCCAGATCCCTGCTTGTGCTGCATCACAGTGCCCTGCTGCACCTCTGTGCAGTGCTTTTGATACACTGCTCACCAGCAAACCCCACCTTGGGCAGCCTTTTCCTCTGTCAGTTCATGAACCCTGGATATATTTGCAGGGTCTTTGCAATGTAAAACTTTCATGGATGCATTTAAATGGAAACCCTAAAAATCAGCTATCAGCTGAAAAACAGTGATTATTTGCAGAATCGGCTCCTTTTGAAGTAGTAATACAATCATTTGCCTCTCTCTGCCCCTGAGGCGTCTGCCTTTAATCTAACATCTTGCAGGCTTTCCAAACAGCGCCTGGTTCCGTGATGCTAAGTTCCCAGGATGCTGCACTTGGTGGATGCTCTTCCACACAGATAGAAATGGAGAGGCCCCTGTTCACCTCGCCATATCCTGGGATATGCTCAGCTTCCTAGTGCCATATGTCTCGAAAGCTGTGAAGCGGTAAGCACAGAGCAGGCCAAGGAGCATGACGGAAGTGATCAGAGCAGAGAGCCAAACAGTGACCTGCTTGATGTCCTCAGACTGATTTTGCCCATGTAGGAGGATATAGGGAGAAACAATGATGAAACCAAAGCACAATGCAGAGACAAAAGCCTGGGGCGTTACACTGATCAAACAGCATTTGCCTCTCTTTCTTCCAGCACAGCATCATTCCTCAGCCTTTCCTCTGAACAAAGGATTACCTTCTTGCACACTGCATCATGCAGCACATTGGCACGGACCTTACCCAAGCCCTGGCATGCATCAGCCCACGAGCAGTGGGACTGATGCCCCTGCACCCCTGCACCATACTTACCCTCAGCATCCCATCAACATCCAGCGGTTTGGGCTGTGCCAACTGTGCCGTGCTCCCTGCCTGGCCTGCAGCCCATACTCATTTGCTTGTGCCCAAGCCAAATTAAGCAGATAATTGCTGGCCTCCCACTGCGGCTGCTCCTGCTTCAGTAATCTGGGTCACTCTGCTCTGCCTAAGACCTAAATTCTTCAATGCCTTTGAGGTCTCCTCACTGGTCTTCAACTTGGCTGATGCTGGCCAGTGGGTCCAGCAGGCACTGGGAAGGACAGGGGAGGAACAGCAGACAATACAGTACCCTCAATTTTGATTTCTATCTTCAGCAGCCACAGATGAGGCTCCCATCATAAGGTTATGGATGTTTGGGAGCGGTGGGCTGCCAGCCTTTGCAATGCCATGGGCTCTGCAAGTAACAATGGGTTATTTTCCTGGCGACAGCACAGATGGTGAGCCCAGCACCCTGTGATTGCAACCTTTTTCAGAGGCTGGAGCTGAACCCCATGAAATGGGCTGAGTCTATCACAGTGCTGTGGCTTCAGATTTATGCTTCGCAACCTGCTTTCAAGCAGAGCTGTTGGCACGAGGAGCATCCTCCTGCAGGATTCTGGCTACCTGGCAGGATTTCATCAGTTATGTTCACAAAATCTGCCCCAGCCTGCACCTGCTGACCTTGGCCCCAAGGTTTGCAGCATGTCAGATGAATGCAGGCTCGCAGATCCATCACTATCTTTTCCGAAGAACTGGTATATCATCCATCCAGTGCACTCTGATGATCTTCATGTAATCAGCATGCAGATTCCTGTTAGCCTTTCTCAGATATTCAGAGGGAGATAGATAGTGTCTTGTGTAAAACAAGAGAAAAGATCACCCATGGAAGAGGTAAATGAAAAATAGCTTTATCTTTGCACAAAAGCTCTCCTCCACTTTTTGTCTGGCCATTTAAATGTATAATTACTGCATAGTTTATGTCTCCTTGCTCCTCCGTAGGTGCAATGGAGAAGATGAAAGCCAAGGTTACCCATTATGAACCAACAAACCCCAGTCCCTTGCTCTGGAACCTGATGGCCTCACTCTCCCAAGGCCAAATCATCTCAGTGGCCACATCAAAAGAAAGAACTGCAATGATGAGCTCAGTCCCAGTGAGAAGACACAGCAAGAGCAACCATTTGGAAATGGAGCTCTTCCTTTGCGAACAAAAACCATCTTCTGAGTTGGCACAAGTGACAAGGAAAAATGTCCTTTAGGAGAAAAAGCAGAGAAAACATTGCCTTTTAAGCCTGTTAAAACAAGCGCATAAAGGTGGCCATCCAAAGAGTTTTCACTGACTCTTAATTAGATGAGGAGTTTCATGGTCTCATATTGTTCTGTTATTGAGATATCTGAGATAACCAAAACGAGCCAGCAAAGGGTGGATGGTCACATAAAGGACCTGCTCCAAATGAAAGTCCATTTACCAGTGTACGTGAAGATAAGCAGACAGCACATGGCAAAGCATGCTCCAGGGCTCTGCGGGGTTATTCAGAGGAGGACAGTTTCACACTAATGCTGGTAATTTTCCCTTTCCAAAGCTCATCAAATCTTCACTACAGATCCCTACTTGGTGCATCTATAAATTATCACATCTCCTGGCTGGATGTCCCTCCTTGGCTATCCACGTTTAGGTTTGCCCATGATATGGTTGAACTCAGTGGTAATTCCAGCCTACATTACCTCACGTTGACTGTGCTTAAAGTGTTTACTGTAGGGAGTTGTTATTTCCCATTTTTACAGCCTACCAAAGTTTTCACCTTGATCATTAGAAACCACAGTGCACAACAGATGGCTGATTGACGCCATATCGTTTGGCTTGATCGCAGCATTCTTTCTGTCTCCTTTTATTGTGTGTGGGGGGCAGTATGTGTGAATCTTTTTAGCATTTCAAAGGTAAAATTCATTATAAATCACACAGTAACTTTGTGACTGAAAATCTCCAACCCCATCCTCAGGAATTGACCTTGGAATTCTATGTGCTCCTCCAAAATTCTGACTTGATAGAATGTTCCTGCATTTCCATGCTTGGTGAAACTCATCATGAGTAGGCAGCCGTGAGATTTTCTGGGTCTGCTTTCCAAGCTTGGCTAATCACACAGCTTTAATAGCAATAAATCACTATTTCAACAGAGGGCTGTCTCTTCGGCAGAGACGTGCAACTTTTACTTACAAAGGTATAGATTATTGTGTTTATTAATAGACAGATTCTGCAGCTTTGTCTTGCCTTGTATACTGCAAGTGGTGACTCGGCCCCGTGCCATCAGCACACAAACATTATTAATGAAACCTTATTCTGCCTCATCTAGAGAGATTATGAACAAACGATGAGGAAGGATTTGCATACAAGCAACCCCATCAGGAGCATGTGAGAGAGGATCATAGTTTCTGGTAAATTATATATACCATTTCCTTTGGGAAAAAGATCTGAAATTCAGGTCTAAACTTCAGAATCTAAAATACCAGAATTTGTATTATAGACTCAAATGTGGCATGCACTACCTGCTGGCATTCACCTGGCACTTCATTTTGTCAATGACTGGGGAATGCCAAATTACTTCCAGAGGAGGATTTGAAGGGCTGAGAGAGCCGTGCCCACTGCAAGGGATGCACTGGGTTACATACTCGGTAACATCTGTGGCAGGAGCTACAGTAGCCTGTCTAGTCCCAAGATACAGAAGTATAGTCTGCAGGATACAGAGAGCAGGGATAAAGAGAGCTCACCAGTTTGGTACTGAAAATACATACAACTGTAGCTATTAATTACAGGCAGTAAATTACTTACTGGAATTAAACCACAATCATTCACGAGTATCCCCTGACCTCCTAAGGGATCAGGTCTCTGCTTTTCCCAGGTCTCTGGCTTTTCCCAGGGCACTTGTACAAGAGTGGCAGTGGAGCTCATTCACTGCACAGCAAAGCTTCCACTTTGAAGCTTTTGTCTGTGTTTCATGTCAACAGGACATCCCTCATCCACCCCCAAATCTCACTGCTGGTATGGTAACCCCATGTGAAGACATCTGTCTCCACCAGTATTTCTGTACTGCAAGGCTCTGCTACAAAAGGGAAACCAGCCAGCACTGCTGATGGTTGTCAGATCCCTCAGGTATCTCCATATAGGTGTGCTCTTGGTATCTGTATCTTTACAAACACCACCAGCATAAGAAAAATCACTGAATAATCTAATTGTTGGATAATCTAACTCAGCCATGGAAAGGGCTGTACTGAGACTGTGGTTCTTCAGAACAGTCAAAGTGGGAACTCAAGCCACACAGAAGATCTCTGTAGCATTGACCACGTAGGCTTTTCAATGAGATAAGCTTTCTGTGTATGACTAGCATGATCCCATTACAGTATCAGGAGCTTTGTATGAACTTACAAAGCAAGATGCTGCAATTCCCTTTTGAAAAAGTTTTGAGATATCTTGAAGTGCTCAAGTACAGAGAAAGAGGAGCAGCTCAGAGGCACATAATTCAGCTGCAGCACCTCAGTCAAACAAACAGGTAACACAGCAGAACCCAACCTCTGGGGTGACCACCCTGAAGTGCAGAGCATGGTCTGATCAATCTTTGAAACACCATTCTCATCATATCCCTTATTCATTAGACATCACAGAAAGGGGACTTGCATTTCCTTGTGGAGCTTAGATTGGATGACACCATCTCCTAATACATTACATGAGCACCATCCCTGCCAGGCACACCACCGCATGTCTGAACCCGAACACAGGAGCAGAAAGAAGCATTATGGCTGCAAAAAAAATGACACGCTGGGAGGTCTCATTATGCTACTTTTGACCTTCCAGGCTTTCCTAATAGATTGTTCTTGTCATCAGGGCCTAACAAAATGCATTGCCTTGCCGGCATTTGCTGCTCAGCAGCAACACAAATCCCAGCTCCACTAGCTTCATCTGGAGGTCCAGCACTCCGATTCAGAAAGTAACTTCAGAAACCAAAATGCTTATTCTTTTTCCCCCCAAAAGATTAGATTTTAAAACCCTTTGGAAGAAGACATTTGCAGCTGAGCAGTCCTTTTAAACTACATTTCTTTCTTGATAGGGAAGAAATTGAAGCGCATGAGAAAATGTTCAACCAGATCAGTATTCTTAAATATTGGTACGCAGGAGGCTGGAAAAGCGCCTTTTCTTCCCTATGCAGCCCAAGAAAGGTCCTCCAAGGACTTCTGAAGCCCTTGCCCTGCACCTATTGTGTGCTTGCGCATCCCAAACATCCTCTTCATTATTCATTGAAGACTCTCAGCTTTATGTTTTAATTTTTCATTCCATACCACAGCTAGCTGCTCGCTGGTGTTTGGGTCCTCTCTCACCAAAGTTCAGTAGTGAGCAAGAGAGGTCGCTTTTTCAACGATGTACTACTTTAAGTACTATATCACTTCTTGATGTTCCTATTGCTCACAGTTTAATTACACTCGAGATGGCTGTGATAATCTTGAACTAATTTTGTTTTCTGAAGGTCACACAACCCTCTCCTCCTCTCAACCTCTCATAAACTCTGTCAGACATAAGATCATCCTCATGGTTTCGCTCTGTGGTGGCTACCCTTCGGAGAAGAGCATATGAGCATCAATACCACTGGCAATGATGGAGAATCATCTTCAGTCTAATTATTAAGCCATGGTCTTTAATCCACTGGTCTTTGACCACGTGCAAGCAGAAGCGTTGCTGGGGGAATGTCCCTAAAGGCTCTGCAAATATTCACCTTCACCTCTTTCATAGATAAATATATACATATTGTTTCACACTCAGCCCCTCATTCAAGACCTGGCATGCAATTGAGAAAAAATGCTGCATTTACTTTACTAGGAAAATTATCTTGTAAGAAATATCGCATCAACTGGAGTTCACTAATGCACAGCCAAAAGCTGTCATTAAGTGATACATCAGGCATTAAAAGGTGAAGTTATGGGTTCTAAAACAGTTTTGGTAAAGGAAAATTAAACTTACACTAAATTACCTACGGAAATCACTCACCCAAACGCTGACTTAGTTCATTACAATTGGTGCCATTATAGTAAGTACCAGATATATTCATAACTGCACGGCATTTATCTTCAGTTAATGACCTGTAGGAAGGTTATTACATAGGTTTCATCCTTTGGTTACTGTAAAGGCAAGTATTCACGGAGCTGGCTTGCAATCTCACTCTCCACCCTGAAGAACAGGTACTGTTGAGCCTCCTTGCAGTGAGACTAAGGTGTGCACCAGCCAGTAGCTCAGCATCCACCCACTGCTGACATACCCTGCCTGAGGGAATAAGCACTTCATTTTGGTTGCTCCGGCCAGGAGCTATCAGGCGAGGCTATGACTACTCCACTCTCCTGGTACTGCTGGTATGGGTCCCTTCAGCATGGTGTACTTTCGAAGAGCAGGCCAGGAGCAAGCTTTATCTCAGGTTCATTGGTACAACACAAAACTTCTGTGGTACCTGTGAAAAACACAGGACAAACACGCCCTATGCCTAATTAATGGCTAGCTATAAGTCTACTTCTGCTTCCAGAACAGGAATTAATGCTGACTCTGGTGGCAAATGGGTCCATGAAGGGTCAGAGCAGTGAATAATCAGCCCTTCTCCCTGTTTCCAGGCCGGGCAAAATAATAAGTTAGTAGATGACAGCAGCCCATCCACTTCCCTTGTGGGCATTAGATTTGGCACACAAGTCACTAACCTGGTGCTTTTTACCCATGTTGCTTGTACTGGAAGCAGCTGCATTGCCACATCCTAAAAGTGCGGTCTTTACTCATAGCCAGGTTTTGGGAGTCGTGGTCCAAGAGGTACTTGGCTGAAAGCTGTGCAAAACAGCTCATCCTCCAAGGCTGCCTTAAGTGTCCTTATTTTTCTTAAGCCTCATCAAAGCAGTTGGTGGCCCAACAGGCTGAAAGACCTTTTGTTGCTATTCATTCACCTCCAGGTCTTTTAATTCTCCTGGGACCTCAGTTCAAGGATGGTGGTTCACATCACCCCTGGTACCCTTAATCCAACTCTTCCTGTCTCTAACCACAGTTAATGCTTGCAAAGCAGAGAACGCAGCTGCCTGTCCTGGCAATTCATGGGTTTTCTTTGGCTGGTGTTTTATCTATTGGTCTTTCCTCTCTGGACTAATTTCAGAAGTTGGATTCAGTGCCAACTTCACAAATGGTCTTTTTATTTTGCAGAGGTGCTTGGCTTTGTTCACCAATAACTTCATTAGAGGTACTCTCCAAATTCCATCTCTGCTTACACAGCCCTCACAATTTTCCTTGTTTTCTCTTTCCATCAGTACGTCAGAGCTCAGAGGACCCATGGTGATGGAATGTGGGAATACTGATGAGTCTGTAGGAGGAACAAGGGCTGCAGCACCTGAGAGAAATTGTTTGCTGAAAGCTTTTTCCAATAGCAGCCACATTAAGAATGTTCCCCCTTGATGAAAAATGAGGGTGTTCGGGATGTGGGGAGCTGAAAGGAAGAGAGGGGACAGATGTTTCACAGGCCATTCACAACTGGGAGGAGAGGCAGTACACCAGAAGGTTGTGCTGCTCTTCAGAGACACGTTGGCAGGCGGCAGAAATGGGCCGATGCATGCAAAGTCTGGTGTCTGGGAGGAATAACCCCAGGCAGCAGGACAGGCCAGGTCCTGACTGGGTGGAAAGTAGCTCTGCAGAGAAGGTCCTGGTGAACACCAAGTCAAACAATGCGGCCCTTGGATGATGGACTGAAGCATCTGATACATGAAAAGAGGCTGAGAGAGCTGGGACTACTCAGCCTGCAGAAGGGGAGGCTCAGGGGGATGCTATCAGTGTATATAAACAATGGGGGAAGTAAAGAAGACACAACCAGACTCTTCTCAGTGGTGCCTCATGAAGGAACAAGAGGCAATGGACCCAGAATGAAATACAGGGAATTCCACTTAAACACAAGAAACAACTTACTGTGAGGGGTGGTTGAACACTGACACAGGTTGCCCAAGGAGGCTGTGGTGTCTCCATCCTTGCAGATGTTCAAAGCCCAATGAGACATAGTCCTAGGCAACCTGCTTTGAGTAGGTATTAAGGGATCTCCAGAGCTGCCTCCAAGCCTCAGCCACTCTAGTTCTGTGATTTTTGCTGTCTCTAAGGCAAAACTTCAATTCTTTTCAGCAGGGTAAATTTTGTCTGCAAGTATTTCTGACATTAGCTGAATTTCTGCTGGTGTTCCTTCTTTCTTTTTAGGAGCAATAACCATCTGTTCCAATTCCCTGAATGAAAGCTTTTACCTCCTATCAGCAGGCATGGTAGGAAAGAAGCAGCAAAGACTGAAAACAGCTTATTGTTTATTAAAGTTTGACTGAGTTTATAACCTTTCTGGAAGTCTGCAGTCCTGTGCATGATGACTATTCCCCTGGATAGCCTTCCTATGGATTTAAATGGCTCTTTTATTTTATAACTCCTTAATAAATTCTTGGTCTCAACCAAAACTCCTGGGGGCAAGAAGTCCCTGAAAACGTGTTGTATTCATATGGAATATATTCCTTAGAAAAAGCCTAAGTCCAGGTGTGATGGATTGTGCAAAGATTCGCTTGCATTTATCAAAATCTGTGACCTGAGGCCTGGGAATGGAGGAGGGTTGGGATTTGACCAGCATGGCTCTGACCCTTGACAGAAGAGTGAGATCCACGGGGACAGAAGCAGCATTTCATTCCAGCATCGCTGTTGTTCTGGTTTTACTTCAATTGGAAAGGTGAGAGGGCTTGGAAAGACGCCAATGTTCATGCTATAGTCACTGGCAAGGTAATACGTGCCTCGAAAAGATATACAGCTCTTCTTCCACAGCTGCATTTGCTTTAAAGCTGGAGCTAAACCTCTCCACAGAACAGATACAGGGAGCATTCACTGCATTGATTCCTGGCCTACGTGGTTGGGAGGAGGTTTGGCATCTGACATCCAGCCCAGCCCTGCTGCAGGAAGGGGTGGTGAAGGGATTGACTGCTTTGCATGGCTTAATTGCCCAGAGCACTGCGATATACAGCAGTTTGTGAAATTATGGCTAATGTTCAGCTTTATTTCTTTGTGAGAAATGGCAGGCGGTAATGAAGGAGAGCATTTAGTCAATGGTAATAAATACAAATAATTTCTTTCTTAAGAAAGAAAAAAAAAATGGGAAAAATAGGAGCCAGAGCTGGGCAATCAGCTCTTCTTTTCTTCTTGGATAACATCACCAACAAAAATATCCAGGAGCTTTAAGGAGCCACATGCCCACACAGAAGTTTATTGGTGTGATAGAGCAGATTCTTCCTTGACTTGGCTCTTCCATCTTATGCTTAAACCTTAAGCCTATCCTCTGTCAGGCATGCATTACAAAAGAGATTTTAGTTCTCTGCCCACATAACACTTTCTTCCTTCTTGCTTGAGCCTCCTGCTCTTGGCAAGAGTGGAGTCTCCTACAGAAACAGATGTTTCCCTCTTGCCTACCAAGGACACACCGCTCTTGGGCTGAGGCTTTGCATCCATTCGCTCATACTTCCAAGCCCCACAGATAACCTTTGCATCCTACCGGAGCTCCCTTCTTTCCCTCGGGAAACCCCTTCTCCTCCCGAGCAGCACTGGGAGAAGATGCTAAAGTGAGCAAAGTTTTCCCAGAGTATACCCAATAGCTTCAAGGCCAGGTTGGACGGGGCTTGGAGCAACCTGCTGCAGTCGGAGGTTTCCCTGCCCATGGGAGGGGGCTGGAACTGGATGAACTTTGAGACCCCTTCCAATACAAAGCATTCTGTGATTCTATGTCAAGGCTTTTGCTGTATGTCTGCTTCCATAAAAATCAAACCAGGTTACTGAGATGTCATGTGAGCTCTTACTGACTGTACAACAGTAACTTGCAGGGTCTGTTAAGAATAGACCAGATGACTAGGGATGCTGGCGGCTCTGCCTGGTCCCTGTGTATTTGCTCATTAGTTCTTTGTGCGCTCTTCCCTGCAAGGTTCTGCTATCAGTGTTTGGAAAGATGGTATGCACCAGTTACTACACTTGGCTTCCTCTGTTCTGTGCCTCATTAGTTGCAGCTCTTGGCATGTTGATAAAATGTTATCTCCCAGATAAGCTGAACACACTGTATGGTTGTCTTGACTAGTGCAGTAATGCTTGGCCTCTGTTTCTACGGGAAATAACTGAGTGGAAAGGATACCTTCTGAGACAGGATCAAATTATATCCTTGGAGTATTGCCTCCACATGCAGTGGTGTCTGAGTGGGGATCGGAGAATGAGCATCCCACTGCTGTCCTCTTCCCTGCTGGGTACCATCAGCACGCGGCCATCTGATGCAGGAGCACATGTGTGGTGTCCTGACCTGACAGCTGAGCAATGGCAGGGACAGCAGGAGACCGGATTTAAGTCCCAGGTGTGCTGCCTAAGGCTGCGAAAGGCAGAGACCAGCCTGGGAAGGTCATGCTGCAGCGGGCTGTAAGAGACTGACATAGAATGAAGGATCTCCCCATTTCATACTTTTGTGACTGAGTGGGGAATTCAGCTCAGCCTGGGGGCACCCAATCATTCTGTGACACTGGGCCACTGCCCACTTTGCATTTGAAAAGGTGCCTAGGACTACATGTGGGTTTGTCCAGTACCTGAGAAATGGGAGTGCCTGGATTCAGTGAGGATCCAAGCACATCATGGGACAAGCTGAGGCTCACCATCCAGTTTTGAAACTACGTTCTTGGTATCTGTATATATCTGTAAGCCAGTAGAGCAGCACAAACCATTTCCTATGAACCCATCATGTGTTTTCTCTGCTGTTGCTGCACTGATTTCCCAGTGCGCACACACAACACATGGGATCTTTTCTGCAGGCCCCTCAGTGATACCTGACTGTCAGCATTAATATAGTAGGAGAAGAACCATTACACTTTTCAGCACTGACAGGAACCAGGCTTGATCCATGAGAGCACTGTATATTCAGTAAGGATCAGAAAAGCAGCTTACCAAGGAGTAAACCAAAAAAGCTCATCTTTTAATACCTTGTCTTTCTGCCTTCTCCCCAGGATATGAATCTGGACCCTTTTGATGTTCTGGGTTTTATTTCTTTTAGCTCTCTAGAGGATGAAGTGGCTGAGATCACCACTCCAACAACACAAACATGGCTAACACACAGGTATTGCCACCGCCAGCAAAGGGCGCAACTTGCTCTAAGGCCTCTGAGCAATCTGTGCTTGGTGATCTCTGCAGATGGTTGAAGTGGCTCATCTCCTCTCTAGCAGAAGTGGTTTGTGCTCTCCATAGGGGGAAAAAAAAGGAGAATAACTGCATAAATTACCAGTGGAAGCAATCTCTTCCCTGACAGTCTTCCCTGTCTGCTGTGCTCCTAAAGGACCAGCATATACTGACTCTAATCAGGCTTGTCTGCTCGTGTTGGGAATTTCAACAAGAGGAAGGAGAGGAGAGATTCTGCTTTCCAACCAGCATAAAAATCTCCTGCAACTGAGATGATTGCTTCCAGTGGGCTTAGGCCCTTTACATCCATTAATCACAGGAAAAAGTCGCTCCTAGGCATTACCAAGTTACCTTGGACTTTGTTTTCAGGAGTAACAAGACCACAACTGCCTCCTGCTGAGCATCTGGCTTATGTTTGAACAAGGCTGGTTTTCTGCTGGGACATGCTTGGTTCTGCCTGGATATTGTCCTGCTTTTTCCATGGCCCAGGCAGGGCTGAGTGCGACCATCTTCATATCACACAACCCCATGCAACCACAGCACAGCTTCACTCTATTTTCAGTGCAGGGAAACAGGCTTATGAAAGCGCCCTTCACAGGTTTCCTGTCCTAATCCAGGGAGAAATCACTCTCATTGTTCACTGAGCTTAAGGAATTGCAGGGGTTTGTACATTCCTCTAAAAGATCTTGCAAGCCCTGCAGAGGCAGTGCCTGCGTTCTGTGCTTTAGCACCTGCAAAAACCACTCATATCAGCAACTTGTCAGAGCCACAGAATACATAAACCTGGTATTTTTGCATCTGCTAAGTGTGTGCTGTTAGTGGGAACAAGCTGAGTAGGTTCATGTCTTTTTTGCAGGAGAAAGTGGATGACTCAAAATCCCTTCCCTTGTATTTTTAAAAGGAAGCCAAGAGAAGCCATTTCTCTCCCCTGCATAAAACATTCAACAGGGCCCAAGCTCATTATTTTCCACATTTTTGGGTATAAATCTCTAGAAGAAGTGATGGCAGCTGAGATAAACTGCAGCCTATCAACTATTTGGACTGAACTGTGCCCTCCCACAGTGTCAGCTCAGGTAGGACCAAGCATCCTCTTCAGGCTGAGTGTACATGTAAAGCTGTTTTCCTTGGTTCTGACGGGTATTTCCCAGCCCTCACAAGCCATACGGATCTGGGGACTGCCTGGAGAGATGGGATGAGGCAGAAAGGGAGAAAACACCAATGTGGAGTTGTTAACTGTTGTCTGAATGGCTGGAGTATGACTCGAGGGGGAAATGAAACGCCATTCACAACTGCACATAGGGTGAGAACAGTGCATTAAATCGTCTCCTTTTCCTACTTGGGAACCACCTGCTGGCATGTAATTAAATTAGCATCACCAGCCAGACAGCAAACTGCACTCCCTGGGAATATGCCAAGGTTTTTCCAGATTATTAAGCAAGGTGGAGAGGAAAGGTTCTGCAGTCCCCTTGTGCACTCCCTGTACCAGTGCTTGGTCACTGTAAATACATCCCCCTGTACACCCCTTGTGTCTTTAAGAGTGTGGTGGAACGCTCTCATGGTATTTTAATAGAATCATAGAATGGTTTGGGTTGGAAAGGACTTTAAGATCACCCAGTTCCAGCCCTCCTGGCTGAGAAATACCAGCCCAGCTCACTTGGGCATCCCAGAAGGAGCTGCAGCAAGAGCACAGCCCGGGAGCCAGTGAGTTGATCCCAGCAGGGATCTGCAAGGGGGATACCAGGAGATGACTGTGGTCACATCCCAAGAGCTGCTGACAGGTTTCTGGGAGCTTTGACTTCACATCTGACACAGATCCAGCTTGCTCTGCAACGCTCAAGCAGCATAAGCTGCCAGAAGGGAAAGGACGTCGGGTGGAAGGAAGGGCGAGAGAGAACACATGTGGGGAGTGAAGCACTAAATAACCATACCAAGGGTTCAGCCTGGCCAGCTGCAGTAATCCACGGCACTGCAGAACATAGTGCTGGCCCACAGGTGAAGAAAGGGATGTATCCACAACATGAGGACAAGCAAGCCTTCCTCTTTGGAAGCGTGCTGCTCCCTTTCGCTTGCAGAAAGGAGGAACAAGTTTGCTGGCTCAGGGCTCTTCCCAGGGCTGGTAACACAGCCAACTTATTCTCCCCAGGCACCCAAAGTCATCTGCTGGTACATATACTGGTAACAGAGTAAGAGAGAGCCCATCATAGTGAGTGATCATCCCAAGATATTTCCTATTCAGCTTTTGGCTGAGAGCTTCACAGCTGGTCTCAAACATGCTGTTCTGTTCCTCCACATTGAGAGAAAAAGGATAACCAGGTCTTGGACTGTGAAGGCTGAGGGGAAATGAGAAGTGACATCCAAAATTCCTCATTGCTTGCAAGATGTGCGTAGAGCACAGGAGGAAACAAGCCAAGAAGAAATCAAATTAAAACCCATGCTTGTGAGAAACTGTGCCGAGAGTAAACCTCCAAACTATCATTTTCGTTGCAGTCTGCTGTTGAAGGCTCATGGTCTCGCTGGACCCCTCGTACTGTGGGAGAGCTGTGTCAGGTGGCTCTCAAAAGGGATGGGGAAACCCTTGCGAGACATAGGGGCAGTTATGGGCATATTTATACAGTATCCACCCTTATCTGGTGCAGAAATATGTGACCTTTTGAACAGCAGTGCTTTGGGGAGCCTCAGACCTGCTGCAGGGCAGATCTCAGTCCACTTCCTTGGCTTTGAGCTGAGAGAGACACAGGAATACCTTCCCTGAACACAACATGCATGTGAAGCTGTCCAGGACACCAGGGACAAGCTCCCATGGGCTGAGGCAAAGTAAGGACCTCACCCCAGGGTAAAACCCAGCCTGCCTGCCCCCCCAGCTCCACGGGAGCACGCATGGGATGCATGCAGAGAGCACACAAAGTGATGATGCTACGGGCGTGTGGTCAAGCACATCCCTGGCACATGCCAGGCCCATGGTGTGGTGGGGTCCACATCGAAGGGGGTCCTGGGCCAAACAGCCCCAACTTCCCCAGGGAGCAGGAAATACTTAAGAGAGATGGAGTGGGTGGAAAACCAACTTTTGGGGCTTGGGTTGCTGGTGTTGCATGCTGTTGGGGGGGCCATGGAGAGAAAGGCTATCCTGGATCTCAAGTTTTTATTCCAGATGGGAATATTATGGACACAGGGCTCTCAGCAGGGTATGCAGTGTATATATACTATAACTCAGTAGTTCATTTACTCATCAACTCATTGATAAAGAGCTTGAACAAAAGTTCTGCCTACCAGGGCTTGTTGGCCTTCCCAGAGGAGAGAGGAAAACGGCAGCTTCCCCCAAATGGAGAGGTGTCACCCTGGAGATGGGTTATCCTGAGTGGCCTTCAAAAGGAGCATGGCCTGAGCTAAGCAACTTTGCCTTCCTCATCATACCCAGGGCTCCAGAGCATCAGCTGCCTGGGGAGATCCAGCTGCATGGGGAAGCAATCATGTCCCATGGTGATGCATGGGGACAGGAGCTGCTCCCCACGAAAGGCTTCTCAGACGCTGGGAGATGAAATGTAGTGAGAAATTATGGATGGAATTTCTGTTCTTAAAGAATAAAGGTAACTTTGCCAAAAATACCATTTCCTAGAGGATTCTTTGCAAGAAGTAGAAGGTAATAAACTAAAAATGTTTCCTCCTTATCGGACACAGGAAGGGAAAACCAGGCATTTAAAAGCAACTTCTGGGAAGGCCCCTGCGGTATATAGGATGTGTGGAGCTGCAGGTGGGATTCATGCAGAGGGAACAGAGGAGTGATCTGAAGTTGAGGAAAGGATTTCCTGCATCTCTGCTCGTGTACAGTGATGGGGCTTACACTTGGCAGCCCTCTGCTGCTCTGTCATTCCAAGCTGTTTCAGATCCCCACATGGGTAGGAGAAAAATCCTCAAAAGGGTCAGAAAAAGGATTTTTTGAAACAAACTGGGAATATTTCCTAGATTTCTTCAGCACACAGAGAAATGTGTATCTTCATGTGCTCCATGCAGTAACAACAGCTCTCACAGACACAAAACAACCCTCCCAAAACGCAGCTGTACCAGCGTTCAGGATGAAAACTGCACTCACATCCAGAGGAATGTGGAATTCCCCTGGTCACCATAATTTCCTGTGGATCTGAAGGAGATGGTTAAAAAAACGCAGATGGAAGCACTAAGATGCCATACCCGATAGAGCTGCAATTTCCCTCTTGGATTTGGCTGATGGGGAGCAGGGGGGCAGCCAGTGAGCACTAGGCAGAGCTCAGCACGGCCTGACCTGCAGCCCTAGCAGGGGAGCAAACCCTCCTTGCTTTGCCTGCAATGACCAGTGCAAGCAGGGGCTGAACGTGCCTCCGAGGCAGCATAGGGAAAAAATAAGTAAGAAATAAGTGAAAAGGACTTGAAATGTGTTGTGTGAGCAATGAGGTTTTCCCTGTGCCGGCGCGGTCTGACAATCTCTCCTAGTCCAAGTTTCAAAGAGAGCTTTACACTAGCAAAAATACAGCAAAAGGCTCTCTTTTATATGTTTTTTAAAGCCTATGAAATCAAAAAGCTTTTGAAGCTCCAGGAGCTCTAGGCATTGTCAAAAAACATCTGCTTCTATTTTTCTGCTGCATTTCTCCTTGATGGGAAATTAAACCAATCAAACTCCGGTTATGGAGGAGAGGCAGGACAGCCCTGTGCTGATAGCATGCATGCTGGGCTGGGACCCAGCTCTGCAAGGAGGGATTGGTGCCACCTGCACAGACCAACACTGCTGGAATTGCAGAAGCCAGGCTTTGCATCCCCTGCTGCGATGGATGGGGTTTGGTCCGGCTCACTCAGGATGCCTGCTCCAGTTACATGCTGTCCCCAGCCCCAAAACCCAGCTCCCCAAAGCCAGCAGCATTTGCTGATCATCCTCCTCCTCTGCATGGAGAAGTCTTTCTGGATAGCTAATGCTGGAGGACACCTTTGCCCTCTCCTTCCCATGGCTCAGTCTCAGGAAGCTTTTCCCTTAGTTCAGCCCCATCTGTGATGGAAATGAGAGCTCGGTGGACAGCAATGCTGGCCTCAGAGAGGCCACTAGGAGTTGCCTCCATGCCCCTAGCCAGGGAGGAAGATGCTGGCCAGCCCCCAGCCATCACAGGGCTCACTTGGATTGTACAGTGTTGAAGCAAGCTGGAGAGAACATCTGTGGATGTGTCATCTGAAAGCATTTTAATGAGAGGAAGCCCATTTTTCAGCACTAAAGCAGAAGCTGAGAGGAATATTACAAACTGTGAGCATTGCTTTCCGCTTCTTTCACAGCAGGTCTGAACCATCTCATCTGGTGAGCTAAGAAGTTAGTTTAGATTTCCTGAAAAACAACCCCAACAACCCCAGGGGTAAGAGCACATCTCCCTTGCTGCTTCTCCTGCAGGTAACTGCTTAATAGGAAAATCTCACTGCTGTCAAAGAGAAATAAACCAACCAGGTCTTCCTCCCCAACTGTAACCTGCAAGTGCCCACAGCTGCTGCAGGTAATTTCTAGCACCCTGACTGCTTACATGTCACAGCTACAAAAATATCATCATTGTGAACAACCTCGTTGTGTAAGAAAAGAGTATTTACTAAGCTGGAATTGATCCTATAGGGACAGCCAGGGTAGCGTGTTCTGTGCCCCAGGACAGTCAGAGCTGATTCAGCTTCAGTGGTGGCCAGGGCTGGCATCCCTCCATCCCCTGAGGTGATGGGGTTCCTCCTATGCAGATCCTGTTCAGTTAAACACCCAGCAAGCAAAGCAAGCTGGGCTCAGATGTGCAAGGGGAAAGCGTAGCTCCTCGAGCTGTTGTTTCTACTCCCACATATGAGATGAGCAGAAGATGTAATGGAAGGAATGTGTATCCAGACTGAGAGGGCATGGAGGAGAAGCAAAGAACATCCTCTAGAAGAAAACCATGTTTAAGCAGAGGATAATACCTGATGTAACCCTGGCAAATCTGCTCAGAGGCAGTGCTTGGGCAGGTGAGGGGCAAAGCTGGTGTCTCGCAGCCTCAGCCAGTCTTCCGCCACACGTGAATCCTGAGCTTAATAGCTATTGCAAGGGAAGGGACCACTACAGCTTCACAACTTCAGTTCCTCAGCCCTTTTGTCCTTCTGACATCCAGCCCCAGCTCTCAGTGACTGATTTTGCAATGGCAGCCTGATTTTTACTCTCCTCAGAAAACTTCAAATAGCCTCTAACTACAGCTCCAACTGCTGCAGCTGTTGGCTGTGAACTCCCTGGTTCTCCAAGGATGCTCGCTCTCATCCTGCTGTGATAGGCAGGGTGGGACTTAAAACTATAACAGAGCTCTTAGTTCTTCCCTGTGGCTACTGCGTGCTCCCCAACCCTACACTGAGGTTTCCTTCCTGTTGGAGGTGGGAGCTCGAGGTTCCTTTCCCAACCAAGAGGCAGCACTGACATGCAACAACTGCAGCATAAAAACTATTTGGGAAATTGGAATGCAGGGGGTGAAAAGATCAGTGTAAAAGTCTGTACTCAGCTTGAGGCTGAAAATCAGTGTGTTTCCCGTTCACTCACCTGGCTTCTCCCCTCCCTATTAGCTCCGAAAGGACCATCAAACAGCCGCAAATGAGTATTATTTCTGTATGGAGACAGGAAGAGTGACAAATTGGCATTCAAAATGGATACAGCTTTTGCATCAGGGAAGAAATTTGAGGGAGAGAGACTTAGCAGTGAAACAGGAGAGGGGTAAGATAAAGATTACACCCTCAAACACAGAAACACAAGGGAAATGATTTTTAACAGCAAGGCCCAGCAAAACCCAGGATGCCCAATAGGCTGCAGTGCAGCGTGAGCTGCATCTAGTGGCCAAGGAAAGTAGTGCTTTTCCTTGAAGGAGCAGTTCAGCTTGGTAGGAAAAGTAACCAAGTCCAGAAGTAGGAATAGACCTTCTCTCCTCACTGCTCCAGGCTGGACCCAAGCTACAATCGTCCTGCCTTAGCAGAAATAGCAGCTCCCATAACAAGTCTCAGCATCTCAAACAGCGCTCGTTTGGAAGGTGACAAAGGTGGCCCTCCTGATGGAGATCTGCAGCAGCCCTTGGAGCCTGAGACCACTGCAGCCACCTCTTTGGGACTGGTCCCAGTAAAAACAGGCTGCTGCTGCTGCCTGCACCACTCACAAACAAGGCGTCATAGGCAAAGGATTTGGGGCAGACAGGTAGCAAACACAGCGGAAAGCAGAGGAACGCATTAGCCAAGACAGCCTGAAGGCCGACAGCACCAAGTGAGTCTCTGCAGCTTTGTATTCCTCTCAGGCCTATATAATCCCTGGCTGCACATTATTAGGATCCTGAGCACTTCCTCCTGTAAATCTTGACAGTCTACTGACAACTCAATTTGCTTCCAAGGTGCTTCCTTGCAGCAGGGCTTCTTTCTAAACAGGAGGCAGAGTACATCAACCCACACCACGATTCATTGCCCTCAACTCAGAACACATGGCAAGTCAGGGATAAAGCCATGACCTTTTGATTTACACGGACTAATCAAGGAAAAGGCTATTAACCGAGGGGCAATGGATTGTTAAATAAAACGACAGAAGGAACATAATGTCAAACACCTAGTTCTGACTCTTGGAACACATAATTCCTCTCCTTATCTATCCCAAGTCTTTGCTATGAAAGTTAAAGCAATCCCTCCTGCTCAGATACAACTATAAACACACTGAGGACCTCGTCCAGCTACCACTTATGCATTTAGAGCATGGCAAAGTACCTGAAACTCTGAATAAAGGACTTTCTCAAGAGTACTCAGTAATAGTGAGCTCAAAGATGAAGACCTGGGCAGTACCTGCTGCAAAACTTGCAATAAATTACCCTTGACTGAGAGCAGAGTTAGCCTTGGGGGGGGGAGGGGGGGGGCACAGACTGGAGGGGCGTGCCGCAGCACGTTGCCAGAGTGCAAGAGCAATAGCGGTG
>JAOEHY010032593.1:98711-113665 GCA_025447955.1 Psilopsiagon aurifrons | reverse complement strand
TGTCCCTGCCCATGGCAGGGGGGTTGGAACTGGATGATCTTAAGGTCCTTTCCAACCCGAACTGTTCTATGATTCTACGATTCTATTTTGGAACAGATGTACGAGTGTCACCTGAGACCATGGAATTGTCCTAGATTGCAGGCTATTACATGAAGATGTCCTAATTCACTTTCGGGATGGACAGACTGTGACCCATGGAGTCATGGGAATTTTATCCTAAATGATTATGTTGGTATCTTCTACTTTGCATAAATAATGAAATACTGACTTGCATTCTCTGCTAGGGCTCCAATATGCTTTTAGTTCAAGCCTGTCCTTTGAAGGAGGTGGGCTAGAAACTCTAATTTGTATCTTCCACCATCAAGTGCTAACACCCTGTAAGTCACTCCCCTTCGCCTGCTTCTCTCCCTGAGAAGTCAGAATTGTTAAGGCTTATTTTACAATTACTGCTGATATATTTATAAAAACTAAAATCCACATATGCCATTAAACTTTCAAGAGCAGAATACAAAAGAATTCAACAGCAGCACTGAAGCAGAAGATACTTAGTTGGCTTCATTTCCCACTGACCAATATTCAGGCTGTTTTAGAAGTGCCAGCTGGGGATGGAGCTTCTTCCAGCCTTCCCTGAATCAAAGGATGTATTCCCTTTGGCACCAGTGATGTTAAGACTCTCAGCCATGCTCCTGCTTGCTTTGTTCATTTATGTTTCAGCGTGAGGTTAATAAAAAATGCATGTGGGATGTGGAAATAACGGGTTTTAATTATTAGATATCACAGATGGACTGCGAAATGAATTCAATTCTCACTGCTGAGGAACTGGGAAGGGAATGCAAGGAAAAACCAGGCATATGTTACTCCTAATGCAACCCTTTTGGTTTCTACAAATTGAAAACTAGTATTGATTTTTATACATAAGCTACGAACAAAAAAGGAATTACAAAACTTCTCAGCAGCCTGAAAAGCCAATATCGACCAAGCTAGAATGGCATTTCGGAGAGCGATGCTTAGCTGATGAAAATAAATAGCAGTAAAATAGCTTCTCACTTGTAATTTTTATCTAATAGTGTATCAGGTCTGTAATCCTTTGGAAGTGTCATCTAATGCATCACTGCTGACTGCAGAGATGTGCACAATTAATAAAGAAGGTGCCTGGATGTGGAATAGCTATCCACCTCGAATCTTCTTGACAGGTTTCAGTTTGATGTATGATATTCCTCTGAAGAAAGTACAAAATCTATTAGCTCACAAAGTGAGTCTTATTCTTGAGTTCCAGCACAAGAAGTCCTTTGCTCAAGGCTCACATTCATACCATCAATTTGTCTTTGTCCCAGCATGCATCTTCAGCTGTGAAGCTGTGTGGTCATGCTATAACTCTTCCAACAGGAGTGGCTATGGGGTTGAAAGTGTGGATTAGAATCAAATCTGGCTTAATATTTTGCTACCTTTAAATACCTGCAGCAGAGGAAGGGAGTAACACGAAGCAGAGGGGTGTGAATGGACAGGCTGCACATGAAGGGAATCCTAGCAGGCAGGAGTAGAGTATGGGTATGGGGTGACTGGGATGCTGTGGGATCAGTCTGGGCAAACATACAGATACGACTTCCCACTATCATCCTGGTGCCAGTAGAAAAGAGCCTGTGGAGGAGGTGTAGGTCTCTGAATGCACCTAATGTCCTGCTTAAACCAGTCACAGGTCTTCCTCAGGTTCAGCAGAAAGCGAGACCCAGTTCCTTGTGTCCCTGGAGCACTCTTCAAAATGCTGGATTCTTTTCTTTCAAGGGAATTTCAAGTAATCCTCAATTCCTTCAGTAACCTACTCTACTGAGATGAGAGATCCCACTAGGCAAGCACTGCTGTCATTTTTAGGCTCAAGAGGATATCAAACAGTTTGTACAGCCTCTCCAAGTATTTAAGCTCCTGCTAAGTACGGAAGGTTGCTGCTTGCAACCTTGCGTGTTTCAAGTTCCACACGCACTTTGCCAGCCTGAAGCTTGAATCTACCTGTAGCCAATTGCAACAAGAGCAGCTCCATCCCTCAGGTTAGAAATATAATTGTTTGACTCATCTGAAATTAAACTGAGAAGCAGGAGTTGCATATGACCAGACAAAGAAGTACTTCAGGAAACCTCTCCCCATATCTTCAGATCCAAGATGAACTTTGATAAACTTGGGTTATTAAAAATCCAAACATTTTCCTTCCTCTTTTGACTTGCAAATGAAGCTAAACTTCCACAATCAAATATGATCTGAGTTAACTTTCAGCTGAAAAGTTTACCACAGACTTAAAAAACCAAAGCCAGGATTGTAATTGCATATTGTGGACTGCCCCTGCTGAAAAAGTTTTCCTGATTTCAGAGCAAAAACCTACTCAGTGAGAGGGGGGTTTGCACGAAATGAATGGTTAGAAATGCAAAAGTTGATGTTTTTCATTCAAATGCAGGAAGGATATTGCTTCAGAATCCTCCTCCCTCCTTTGAAATACTATTTACCTACATCAGAACTAATAAGGTTAATGTGTTAGATATTCCCCCCAGTGTAAATGGTATCAGTGGGAAGAATACTGCCTGAATAGAGTCCTCCAGCTCTATTCATTTGCTTTCAATATGTCAAATTAATTTTGCCACATGGGTAATAAAAGCTGTGCTTCTGTGTATTTCTGTAAACAGTGTATGATTTAGAAAGTGTTTATAATTTCTTCCAACAATGAAACTTAAACTGTGCACAGTCCAATACCAGCGAGTAATTTCAGAAAGCAACTGAGGCATGTAATTGAGTTTGTCAGAGTAATTGTATTTTGGAATAGATAGTGGTGTGGGTTTTTTTAGTAGTTAGAGTCTTGTATTTAGTGTGCTGATTAATTCTATTAGAGGAGTTAATTAGCCTGAGAAGGTGGGGGTGCAAATGGATACAAATCACTTTAAAGCTCTGCATTTAACTCAAGAGTTGATGACACTGTACATAGGGAAGGGCTGCCTCTCCCTCCTTTGGACTCAAGTGTCTGATTAGAGCTCATCAGTGCAGCCCTGCACGTGCTGACAAGGATGGGAGATGATTATGGATGCAATTCTCTTTGCTTTCAAGTGTGAACAACCAAACTGAGGTACTGCAGGGTACCTGCACAGTTAACCAGACCAAAAAATAAGCTCCTGTGCATACTCAATAATTACAATATCTGTATTTCTGGCATAGCCTCCCCATATTGTTTCCTGTAAAGAATAAAAGGCAATAAGGAATAAACAGGCACCACTTAAGGGCACTCTCTGGCTTTGCAGACTTCAGAAGAACTTGGGCCCAAGTCTTAGCATAAGAGATTCAGATTTTCTCCTGTGGAAAAAAAAAGAGAGACTTGGATGCTGGCGGTGTGGCAGCTGCAATATCAGCCCCGGAGGCACTTGAGCTGGGAGCTGAATGCAGGTCTGCTGGCATCTCCCAGCAGGAGCTGGCACATCTTGCTCACAGGCAGCTGCATGGGCCCTGCCTGCACCAGAAGAGTGGATGCTCTGTAGAGGAGTTGGCTTGTCTAGAAGAGGTAGCTGACCTTGCAGCTACGTTAGAGAGGATGTGTAGCTCTGACCCAGAGTCAGTGCTCATGGAAGTTATGAACCATTTTAGCAGAGCATCACTGGCCCTGGGATGGCAAATGGAGGACTGAAAGACATTAATTCTTCCTATCTGTTAGCTGGGTGCTGTGCACAAAGAAGTAAACCCTTAAGAGTGACTGTGGAGGAGCTGACATGGCTCTTAGCTTTCTGCATCTTGCTCCATCTAGTGTAGACCAAGCTCAAAATGTGGGTAGGCTGTGCTGAAGCCCTTCCATGCCTCTCCATCAACACAGTGTGCCCCAAAGCACTTCTATGTGTGTGCTAAGAGGAAGTGATGAAAGGGGTGACAGACTTAAAATAGCTTCCTCTAAAGCCAAAATATGTGAAATATATACAGAATTGATGGGGGGGTTTTAAGGAGCAGTGCGTAATTTTTTATCACCTGTAGTATTTCCAACTAGACAAACAGAAGACACTGTCAGAAGAGCATTGAAACACTCCTTGAAGCACACCTGATCTGGACATAAGTTGAGCCCCATTATAAACCAAACATACATCTTGGGAGCTGGTGTAAATTTCTAGAAAAGGAGTCTCGGTCTGAATAGATGTGATGGAAGGATATTGTGAAAGGGAGCAGCAGTCTGGACAACCCACAGCCCAGGTCAGCAGCCTGAAAGAATCATGATGTTGTGTCAGGGAATTGCTCCCAGGCTGCCTGGTCAGGCCACTATAGCACTGTCGGTAAAAATGCCTCTTATCTTCCAATTCCTTCCATGTACAGATAAAGCAGCCTGGTCAGTACAGGGCATATTTTAATAAGATTCAGAGTGGTAACATCTGGCAAATTCACATGTCATATGCTTCTTGTTCCCTGCACACAAACAGCCTATGTTCTCATGCTTTTGTATTTCTCTTGGGTAACGCCTTTTCTGCAAGAGAATACAAATGATAGGTTATCTGCTGGGAATGGCAATGGGGCTCAGGATGGCAAGATGCGAAGAAATGAGCAGAAACTTTCACTCTTGGGAAACTTCACATCGGAAACCAGCTCTGATAAACCTATTGACAGGAGAAGAGCTGGAAAGTCTCTCTTGCTGCAAAGCAGAAGGAAAAGGAAGAGGGCCCTGGAAAGTCACAGGAAGGTGAACAAGAATTTCTTGTCATCAGCCTCCTTCCGCTGTTCCTGGGAAGGACCTCTCTGCTGCCTCACACCAAAGGGTTGTGCTCCGCAGTGTCAAAACACAGAAGATATCTTGCAGCCGGAAGGAGAGACTGAAGTATCTCAGTATTCAGTGGCTATTAAAGCAATGGTTCAAGGCTTCGGGTGTCTACATATGCATGTAGATGCCTCCAGGGATAGTCTAGAATGCCCAAAAAAGGTTACGTCTTTGCAGCTGACAGGATTTATGAACCTGAAAATATTTAGGTGGGGGCAAAGCCCCAGCCCCATTGCCTCCTCTTTCGGAGCTGCTCTTTCACCTCCCTCCAGGAGCATCCCTGTGGGTTAGACATGTAATTGCTGACTCAAGTATCAGAAACTGGAAAAGGAAAACTGAGGTTAGGCAGCCTTCCTCCCTTGCTGTTGACCTCCTCTTAAGGGATAGGGCAGCACACACATCCTGTCTCTTGTCTGGATTTAGGGATGGGACTCTTGGTGGAGCAGTCGCCTCCATCCATTCCACTGCTGTCCCTGGCCCTGCAGGAGGGGAAAATGAAGCAATACTTGATGTGGTCTTACAGGATGTAGGCAGCATTCTGAAGTGGTTCCAAAAAGGGGTGTGTAGGAGCTTTGGGCAGGCAAAGTACCCCAGCAGATTGTCCTTACGAGAGTCTGTACTCCCTTTGGCCCTCTGCTCCCTGTCCCTACTCTGCCATCCATGTACTTTGGTTTCTTTGTCCATCTCAGAGTAGCCAAAACAGATTGAAAAAGACTTTTTCTTTGAATTAAATGATACTAAAAATGAATTATCTCAAGTACAGAGTGCCAAACACACAGCATGCTTTTTTAAAGCAAACTATTATTTGTACAGTTTACACTTACAGAATAGCTGTAGTTTACAAGCCAAAGTTCAGCAGTTCAAAAAGCCCTTGAGCTCCTTTCTTCAGTGGTACCTCCCAATGGATGGATCGTTTTGGCCACAGTAGCTGCTCTATATGTCATTGCAAGCACTTCCTATTAGCCGTTGCTCCCTGAGAGCTAGAGAGTGAATTTAGCTGATAAAACCTCCGAGCTGAGCAAACAGTTGGCAATGAACTGATTTCTCTAAAATATTGCTCCGTGTCTATACAAAACCAATTACAATTTATTTCTGCCAGGAGGCTGCTGGAGCTGAGCAGTAGAGGTGAGGGTGATCTTGAGCTGGAGCCACACACCTCTCCCAGGAGCCAAGGTTACTGCATGGCACTGCTGGACCACCGCATTGGGATAAAGGATCCATCCATCCCCATGGAACAGGAAAGGGTCAATGTCCAGCTCTCCAAACCCATGAAATTCAGGGAAATCCAACTTTAATTGAGTCTTTTCCTTAGAAAGGTCCAGCAAAACGGTCCAAGGGATCATGCTGGGCCTCCACCAGGATGACCTTGGTGTACTGGTTAGAAGGGGAGGGACAATGGGTCCAACACTGATGTCCACTCCTCCTAGGAGGTGACAACCCACCCCGTGTTTCATTAACACTGGCTGCGGCCTTTGGAAGAGACCAGATCTGTTAATCCTCTTCTACAAAAAAGAAGGCACTAAAGTACCAGAATGACACAAGCAATTCAGTGGCTGAAAGAACACAGTGTCCTGCTTCCAGGCACTGTGGGAATGTCAGGGATGTTCCACTGGGACCATTTGGAAAGGCACAACTGTTTGGGAGCTTAGGATCATCGTGTTGCAAAGTTTTTCTTAACTCTGCTTCCTGAGTCAACTAAGTCATTGCATCAGCCCACAAAATGAGTGAGAACAGATGTGAGTGATTCCAGTGTCAGGGGCTTTGACTGTAACCACAAATGCAGGCATAATTAAGATTTTCCTCCATTTCTCTTATGTGCTAAATGGAAAGATTAGATTAACTCAGCTGTGGTGTAGGATTAAGTGCAGAGAGTCTCTGGAACACGTGCTCACATGGAAAAGGTCACTATGTTGCCACTGGATCATTATTTCACTTGTTTTACCCAGAAGTTGAAACGTATGTTTTCTGTCCTCCCCAGCCCTTTCATCTTCAGTAGTCCGGCAGCCAATAAGGCACAATAAATGAGGAGCATCAGAAAGTTGTACATTTTAAGGCTTTCTATCATTATTCAAAATCCATATCATCATTAATCACTTTTTTTTTCTTAATGAATTTGGGGATTGGTGTTTCTGCTGCTAAGTACTCAGAGGAGTTATTAAATTTCTGGCTGTCTGGTTCCCCCATCTGTTTCCATAAAAATTTACTGCAATTAGTATTTCAGCAAAGTTTCTAAAAACTGCCAGATTTCTTCAGAACAGAGAACACTACTGTAAGTGTGAGGGGGAGCTTCTGGTGTCTGAGGAGCAAAAACCGATCTAAAATCCACATTAAACCAGCCTTCCCTGTAGTTTTCAGGAGGGCTAAAGCAGGGAAAAAGGGAGACAGACAAAATGAGGAGAGGCTGGAAAAACTGCTGCCTGTCCAGGTCCAGCTGTCCACTGCTGGCTCGATCTTAGGGTAATATTTAATTCTTTTTCATCCTTCTGGAGTAGGCAGCTCTAGAAGCACATGCAACAGCTAGGGAAGCGGGCAGAGAGCTTCAGCATAGCTGCTAAGTATGCAGAGGTGGGGCACCAGGCAATAGGGTGGCTGCTGAAGGTGAGTAACAGACCTGGGCATCAGACTGCTTCCTTGAGTAAGGGCCTCGAATTTTACCACAGTGAAGCTGCAGCCAAGAGCATTGTGCCTTATTCGTGGCAGAAATAAACTGCAGAATATAAGCTTGTGCTTCCCCAAGAGTATGGCAGGAGTGTGTGCGTATCAAGGAGGCTGGTGATGACCTGGAGAAGGACCAGCGTCACACCTATCTAACGCATGGAAACCACACTGCTCTCTGATGCACTGACGTGATCTCAACAAAGCCCCTTTGCTCTGAATTAATTTCACAGCTTTGCATCTGCTTGCAATAAAATGGGATAAACAAGATTTGGATGCACAAAGGGTTATGTTTTGTTCCTATTCTTTCAGTTAACGGGCCCCTCCTGCCACAATAGGCTCCTACAGTGCATCACAGCCTCTTGGGTGCCATGTGTCCATAGAATTGAAATTCCCCCTCCAGATGGCCTCCCTGACCCCACTATGTACCTGCTTCGGGTCAAATTACAGGGATTCCTGAGTCTTTATTTTCATTGTACTGATGCCAGGATAAATTTTTGCAGCTGATAAATTTCAATCTGCTTTTAAGAACAGAGGGATGGGATGGTTGTTTCTCAGGAAGAGCTGCAGGGTGTTGTCTGAGCTGAACAAAACTCACATCCAAGGAGAGCTGACTGACTGGAAGGGGTTGGCTCGGGTGTGCCTGCATTGCCCAGGAGAAAGATGATAAACAGAATGAGGAGAGCAATTGCTTTAATAAATAAACTGGAACATGTGTGCAACTGATACCACCAGGGGCTGATACATGCCAAGAAGTCTGCTTTTAACATCTGCTCTTCAGCAGCCTTAATTTGTTATGACCAGATCAATACATCTTCTGCTGTTGGTGTCAGGCATCTTTTAGCACCTAGAGACTGGGAGAGGAAATACACTCAAACAAGTATTTAGACATGTCTATAGATACATTAGATACACAGCTACAGGCATTTTTGTACATGTGCATTGTACCAGTGGAAGGATTAATAATATGAAATCGATTCAAAATAGTGCTTAAGTAGCCCTGACAAAGAGGACCTTCAGTGGCTGATACTCATTCCCTATGATCTCTCTTTTGTTGCAGAGTATAAACTAGAGGATTGCTGTGTTGTTGGCAGCTCATATCCCACTCAGTGCATCCAAAGATGCAATATGTTCTTTCTCATACTGTAATTCAAAATCTTCTCATCTTTTGCCAGGCTTTTAAGAGCTGCAAATGCTGAGGGAAGCAGGTGAGGGGCTGTAGGCATAATGGTAATTTTTAAAAGTACTCCTGCCACTCTTTACAGAGAAAAAAGAAGGGAACAAATAAGGAGATAAAAAGAAGGGCTGAACAAAAACCCAGTGGCTAACAACCTGCTTTGGAGCTGGCAGAGTCAATACGGACACAACTATCTATCTTCCTCTGGTACAGCGTACTGCACCAGTAATGCTTGGGAAAAGCAGAGCATGGCTTGTTCCTAAGCTTCCCCAGCTCACTCTTCAGCCACAGCAGGAACCAAGCTTGAGAGAAGGTACAGGACCACAAACAAGCTGAAAACAGGGTTGAATGAAGGGATGGGACCACAGACACCCATTGTTCGGGTGCAGTCAGATGCTTCATTTGCCTGCGCTATGTTTTTCTGCTAAGCCCACCCTTTTCATGTGCAGCAGAGATGCTGGGGAGCACCTGCAGTGTTTTCTGGCAAGAAAGAAAGGACACAAGAAAACAGATCTCTTTTTTCACTCAACTCACTCTGCAAGCTCAGGGGGACTCCACTGAAGGACGTAGCATGAAGATTAATGTTTGGCTTGAGGCATTAAGCAGAACTTGTTCATTTAAGACGGGACAGTGGCTTGGAAGAATAGGGGGTTGTGACCTCTACGATGCAGCAGCAGTTCTTCTGACAGAAGGTGATAAATAAGAGTCAGAGAGCGTATTTGAAAGATTTGCACTGTACAATGTGAAAAATGCTTGCTATGACCCCAAGAACCTTTACAACCAGAAACCTCTTGGGCACACGTGGGGAATGAGGTCTCGTTTTAAATGCTGCCATCAGTAGCTTGTACGGGGATAGCAGTAACTCTAAAGGCATGTTTCATTTACAGCAGATGTCAGTTTTTTCCCTCAGTATTGTTCCAAAGCACCTAATTTAATGATTCACCTAATTCAGTGATGGACATGGACTTGAAAATAAGGAACTTTCACCTTTTGTGTTTATTTACCCAATTACCAGAACATCAGCTGGAAATGGTGGATTTCAAATCACTTTTGTTTCTGTCTAGATAGCAGGGTTCTTTTGGAAACCCAGGTACTTTGCTGGGTATTACTGTAACTGCTCACAGTCCAGTCTTAGCTATATTACAGCTGAAATATGTAGCCATGACTCCTGCTTCTTCCAGGAATCAGAATCAAAGTTTTCAGGATCAGTTCCTAGGACTGGCTTGCTCTCGGTTTCATGAACATCACAGGCTTCAGAGGAAAGGTGGTCAGCCAGCTCTTGTGGGGAAATTACCAGCACCAGCTGTCAAAGGACTCCACTTATTTGATCATGTCCTGATCTGAAACCAAGAAGTGATCCTTGATGAGCACAACAAACCTCAAATTAAAACTCAGGACTGAAACCCCAACATATTACTGTAAAAATCATTAAGTTAGGACAAGGAAACCAAGGAGCTGCCTTAAAATCAAAGAAGGCTGAGAAATATAATACATCCACGTTCTTTCTATTTTTGCCTGCAGAGCTCTGAGCTTTTCACTTAAATAAAAACTAAATGAAATGAAGACTACTTTACCATTGCTTATCCCTGGGGACTGAGGCAGTCCAGAATGCAACCAGTGTTGCCTAAGAGCTGTAATATATTTGCTGGAGTTGGGATCTCCACTGTGATCTCCGTTACTATGCTGCTGTGGGCAGAGGTGTGGGTAGTAGTAAGACAAGGGGTAATGGGTTCAAACTGAAACAGGGGAAGTTTATACTGGACATGAGGAAGAAATTCTTTACTGTAAGGGTGGTGAGGCACTGGAATGGGCTGCCCAGGGAAGTTGTGAATGCTCCATCCCTGGTGGTGTTCAAGGCCAGGTTGGACATAGCCTTGGGTGGCATGGTTTAGTGGGAGGTATCCCTGCCCATGGCAGGGGGGTTGGAACTGGATGAGCTTAAGGTCCTTTCCAACCTTAACCTTTCTATGATTCTATGTGCAGGTGGGTGCTTCCCACCTGCAAACACCACCAGCAGTCTTATGAACGGGAGCTGAGCACCTGAAGGCAGTCACTGATGCTGAGCCATCGTCACACCCTCAGCTGCAACAGTCAAAGCTCATCCCAAGTGATGTGCTTGCAGCCAAGGAAACTTTGACTTGAAGCCTTCTGATGCTCTGGTTCTGCATGCACTGCAGTGCTCTCCAACATTTATCCCTTCTCCCTCCCCTGGAATCACACTTCCTGGAAGTTCAAGTGTGCTTTCCTCCTGGTGAGGATTACATGGAGACTTTGTGCCAAAATCCTCCCTGTGGCTTCTGAAACCACTGCCGATTTGAACGTCCTTTGTGGAGGGGAGGGGATCCCTGAGACACAAATAGAAAACGCAGAGATGTTCCTGATGGGATGCGAGTGAAAAATGGAATTTTCCCTTCCAGAGAGCCAACACACCTCCTGAGAGCAGGCAGGAAAGATGGCCCTGGCCAGGAAGCTTTACTCATGACTTAAGGATCTTAAGTGGCTTCTCCAACGTAGTTGATTCAGTGATTCTACATCCCTGCGCACGGCTCTGTTTGCACGAACACCACACAGGGAGCCTGCACAGGACCGCACCAGCAGAACCATACTGCAGACACGGGTTAAGGAAACACACTCCCCAGCGACTCCAAGAGTGTTTTCCCTTCAGAAATGCTTTTTTTTTCCTCAGCAGACGTAGGTTTGCTCTGAGTGGCGGGAGTAGAACAGGCCATGGGAGCAACTGCCTCCAAGAACCCCTCAGGGGCGGCTCTCTGCCGCCCGTCCCGGAGCAGCACAGCTGCTACCGCTTAGCGATTTAAGCACTAATTAACGCTTAATAACACCGTATTAACCACTTAACGCCGACCGCCACCTCACAGCCCCCTCCGCCCCACCCCAGCGGGAAGCTGAAGGATACCCCCCCCCCCTTGGCGGCGCCGCGTCCCACTGCGCGCAAGCGCGGTGACGCCACTGTCCCGCCTGACCGCGGCTCAGGGGCAGCAACATGGCTGCGCCCATGTGCACGCCCGGGGCACGGCCGGAGCAGGGGCTGTAGTCCCGTTCCGCGGCGGGGGGGTACCGGTTCGTGCTGCGCTGTGTGCCCGCCCCGTACCGCCACCTCTGCATGGAGCTGCGGGAGTCCTGGGCGGCCTTAGCGGTGAGTGAGCGGGGTCCGGGCCTGCCCGTTGCCAGGGATACGCGGCGGCATCGGGTGCCGGTGCCTTGGTTGGTCTCTTCTTGGCTGTCTGCAGGTGCTGGGTGCGTGCACGGTCCGTTGCGAATCATTTCTCGCGCTGAAAGTTACTTATTGATGTGTTCACCCAGCAGCATCGCATGTAAGGGGTCCCCTTAGGTAAGGACCTCCTTGGAATTATCCAGTGGCTGCTGTGGGTTCTGCGTGGAAAATCACGGGTGGGGTGTCCTTAGCTAGTGTGAGGAGAGCTGCTGACCTGTGCCTGTTGGGAGGGTTCAGATCCCTGCCAGCTGCAAGGCGCAATGCATTTGAATTAGGTCCTGGTCTTGCTTAATTGCTTTGGTGGCGTTAAGTTTAAGGGTACTTCTGGTAAAGGTTTTTCATCTGTTCTGTATTTGATAATGCTGCTGTTAAAGAAAGGTGTGTGTGTGTGTGTGGGGGGGGAAGGTGCATTCAGCGGCCTTGCTATCTAAAAGTCATTACTGTTTTCTCCAGTTGGTATTAGCCCCCAGGTACTGCTGGCCTCTGTTTCATGAATTTAAATGACGTTTGAGATACAGAACTTTGAAAATGAAAGAAACGATTAGTAACTTTTGATTTGTGTTTTAACAGATGGCTGGATTAAATCTGATCAATGTCATTTTGAGCAGATAAGGATTTTGATGACAAAAATGGGAAGAAAAATCAATGCATGCAAAGTAGCCAACTAGATTAAAACAGTAATTAACTTATTGATTAGAAGTTTAGTAGTGGATGGTGAACGCTTCTGTGAATCCTCTGTTGGCCCTGAAAAAAATCCAGTCAAACCCACATGTGATTTGTTTTCAGGCAGTTAAAAACGTGCACAGTTGTTCTCGTGTGCTGCTCTAGAAGAGGTAGACTTCAAACTCTGTTTTTTGTTCTGAATTACAGTCATTAGCTGTGGTAGGTTAATGGTAACTGTTTGTACTCTTTTCTTTCAATATGAGTTTTTATACTTCTTTCAGGCTCCTCCTGTTTTTGAGAAGTAGTTTTTTTCTATAGCTGTGTCCTGGGGAAACTAAAGGAAGTCAAACAGAAACACAGACAGTGGAAAAGGATTGCTTTAGCTGCAACTGGTTTTTTAGGGTTTGGTTATATGAGTTGCTGTGGGTGAAAACCTTCATCTTTTCCTTAGACCTTTGAAAACATATTTCTTTAATATGATTTTTTTCCTCTCTGGGCTTTTGACAGTGAAAGAAAATAAAGCAATTTTACTTCAGGCTTTGCTCCTGAAATGAGAGATGATAGTTTAAATGAAGAAGTTTGCTAGAAAAAATGGGAATGTGCTTTCTAAATATGTTTAGGGTAAAGCAGAATTGCTTCTGTATTTCCCTGATCTTATCACACAACTTCATAGAGATGTTGGTCATTCTGTGCTGTGCTGTCTTGGTAAGAGGCATTCACTGTCTTGCTTTTATGTGTAGGGGTTAAATGTTACTTTGTACCATACAAAACACTGAAATTGTTTTGAAAATACCTTAAAAATGGTTTTTAAAGCTCTAATATCCATTACTTTCTCTTGTTGAAGCTTCCTTGTTATAGCTATAAAGCTATTGAGATCTGTGTAACACTGTCAGTTTATAAGTTGACCTCAGAAGGGATCCAGTCAAGTAGTTGCTTTTAGGCTTGCCTCAGTTATCGCATAAACACCACAGCTTTGTCCCTGTGAATATTAATGCACTTTACTCTATGGTTTTGTCTTGAAGGCTGGTGGAGTTGCTGGTGTCTGTGTTGACTTGATCCTTTTCCCTCTGGATACTGTAAAAACAAGACTGCAGAGTCCTCAAGGCTTTAGGAAGGCTGGTGGGTTTCGTGGCATCTATGCTGGTGTTCCTTCTACTGCTATAGGATCCTTTCCAAACGGTAAATTTTCTTTGGATTATTCTTTGTTGTCTTTAAGTAGGAACTGTTATAGTTTAGGACATTTGTGCTCATTGCTTCCTCTCCTGCAGGTGATTTTGGATTCTGTGAGTCCATGTCGACCTGTGAAGAGCAGTTGCTAGAATTGCACAGTTGAACAAACTCTTTGAGCAAGCCAGGAAGGAAGGTCGCTGCATGTTTACTCAGAAAAGCAACCCTTACTCCTTGGAATCATTCCTTACTATCCTTACTTACAGGGGTACCCAGAAGCATTTTTGGGTGCCAAAGAGATCTTGAGTCTTGCTAGCCCTTTTGTCATGACCCACTCTGTCAGACCATTTGGAATGATTCAACATGCTTGAGCACTGGAGGTCTTTGAGCTCATTGCCCTGGGGATGCTCTGCTTGTCTTTTTCTCCCTGAAAACAACTACACCACTTAAAATGATAAGACATCAGGAAAACTTTTGAGAAGGAAGCTGTAAAAAAGTAAATGCTTGTAGTCCCTGCAGAGAAAAAGGCATCTAAAAATCCTAATGCCTTTGTCCATTTTGTCTTTGTAGGAAGGGCTAAATGAACAACAGGCTATGCTGTCAGTGGTGAATGTTAGGAGAACTTTGCTGACAAATTCACTGATACCTTCAGATGTTTGATGTCCTTCATAAGGTGATACAAAAAAATTCAGTTCTTTATCTTGTCTGCTCTGTTATCTCCTTCTGAGGTGATAAGCATCTTTTGATTAGCAGAAGGCAATTCACAGAGCCCTTCTTCACAATTAAAATCCGTTCCCCCGGAAGACATGTCAGTTTTCTCATGATTTACATCTTCAGAATCTGAACTGTGGTTTTATCTTTCCAAGTATGAGTGAGAACTTATCTTTTGGAGCAGGAGTAACCCTTAAGGTGCAAATGCCTTTGTAGTTGACTGTTGCAGTGGATAAATATGGCTGGTACTGCTGTGCTCTACTTTTGTGTGTTTCTGGTTCACTGAGCAGGACTTTTATAAGTCCTTCAGAAACTTGGGAGAATTATTTTATTTTTGGAGCTAGAGTGTAAAATATGAAACTGGCAATAGCTGGGAAGAAGTTATTAATAACTGCTACTGAAACAGTTCTGCACATTGCAGGTAGAGACTTGTGGCATGTGCCTTGCTGATTTTTGGGTTGGTTATTTTTTTCCCCCCTTTTCAATTTGTTGATTGTTCCCCTTCCCCCAAATAAAGACCATCTAATGCAATCTGTCAACCTCCTCTCTACCCTTCCTATCTAGGAATGGAACCTCCCCCCCCCCCC